>CAUYRH010014018.1:0-93250 GCA_963574655.1 Perodicticus potto
TTTATTTTTTCAAAAAACCAACTCCTTGTTTCATTAATTTTCTGAATGATTCTTTTGTTTTCAATTTCATTGACCTCTGATTTCATTTTGGATATTTCTTTTCTTCTCCTGGGTTTAGGCTTAGATTTTTCTTCTTTTTCCAATTCCATCAGATGGCTTGTGAGTTTATGGATGCACTCTCTTTCTGTTTTTCGAATGTAGGCATCTACAGCAATACATTTTCCTCTTAGAACTGCTTTTGCAGTATCCCACGGGTTTTGGTAGCTTGTGTCTTCATTGTTATGCTCAAGGAAGTTAATGATTTCCTGTTTTATTTCTTCCTGCACCCAACTGTCATTCAACAGAAGGTTGTTTAATTTCCATGCCTTTGTGTGAGGTTGAACATTTTTGGTGGAGTTGAGTTCCAAATTTAGTGCCTCATGGTCTTAGAAGATACAAGGTAAAATTTCAATTCTTTTGATTCTGTTGAGGTTTGTTTTGTGTCCTAGGATATGATCAATTTTGGAGAACGTTCCATGAGCCTATGAGAAGAATGTATATTCTTTATCTGTGGGATGGAGTATTCTATATGCTTGAATCAAGCACAGTTGTTCTAGGGTCTCATTTAACTCCCTTATATTCTTGTTTAATTTCTGTTTAGAGGATCTGTCCAGCTCTGTAAGAGGATTGTTAAATGGTATATGTTACTGTTCATACTGTTATTATGGTATTATAGGGTATCATATTGCTCAGACTGAATAAGGTCTGTTTCAAGAATCTAGGAACATTTAAATTGGGTGCATAAGTATTTAGAATTGAAACATCTTCTTATGGTATTTTTCCCTTGACCAATATAAAGTGGCCATCTTTGTCTTTTTTGACTTTAGTTGTTTTAAATCCACATGTATCTGAAAATAAGATTGTAACTCCTCTTTTCTTCTGAATTCTGTTTGCCTGAAAAATTGTCTTCCAACCCTTAATTTGGAGTTTTAATTTGTCTTTTGAAGCTAGGTGTGTTTCCTGTAGACAGAAAATGGATGGATTGTATTTTTTAATCCAGTCAGCTAATCTATGCCTCTTCAGTGGGGGAATTCAAGCCATTAACATTTATTGAGATAATTGATTAAGTGTGGTAGTGTTCTATTCATCTTATTTTGTGAGAGTCCATTGCTTAGTTTTATCTTTTGCATCAGTGTGGAAGTTAGGTTCTGTCCTTTAATTTCTGAGTTCTTACTTTGCTGTTGATCCATTTTGATGGTCTGTGGGTAGAATAGGTTGAACTATTTACTGTAGAGCTGGTCTTGTGGTGAATTTCCTCAATGTTTGTATATCAGTAAATGATTTGATTTCTCTGTCATTTTTAAAGCTTAGCTTCACAGGATATGGAATTCTGGGCTGGAGATTGTTCTGTTCAAGTAGATTAAAGGTAGATGACCATTGTCTTCTTGCTTGGAAAGTTTTATTAGAGAAGTCGGCAGTTACCCTAATGGATTTGCCCCTGTAGGTCAACTGGTGCTTACTCCTGGCAGCTTGGAAGAATCTTTTCTTTTATCTTGACTTTGGACAGGCTCATCACAATGTGTCTTGGGGAAGCTCAATTAGAGTTGAGGTGACCTGGGTTCCAATATCCCTCTGAAAAGAGTGTGTCAGAATCTGTGGTGATATTTGGGAAATTTTCATTCATAATATTATCTAGTATGGTTTCCATTCCCCTGGGGCATTCTTCTTCCCCTTCTGGAATACCTATAACTTATATGTTTGAACGCTTCATAGAGTTCCATAATTCTGTCAGTGAACATTCTGCTTTCTCTCTCTTCTTTTCTGCCTCTTTAACTGAGTTATCTCAAGAGCTTTGTCCTCTACCTCTGAGATTCTTTCTTCTGCATGGTCTAATCTGTTGTTGATACTTTCTATTGCATCTTTAAGTTCCCTAATTGATTGCTTCAGTTCCTTCAGTTCTGCTATATCCTTTTTATATTCTTCATATCATTCATCTCTTAATTGATTCTGTTTTTGGATTTCCTTTTGGTTATTTTCCACTTTATCAACAGTTTCCTTCATTGTTTCCTTCATTTCCTTGATTGTTTTCATCATCTGTATTCTAAATTCTCTTTTTGTCATTTCTAACATTTCCTTATAGGTGGAATCCTTTGCAGTAGCTACCTCAGTCCCTTTGGGGGGTTGCTCTGGACTGGTTTTTCATGATGCCACGAGTTTTCTGCTGATTCTTCCTCATGAGTGATTTCTTTTATCTATTTCCTTGCCCTAATTTTTCTTTCACTTCCTCCTGCTCTTTTAGTTGCTGAGCCTCTGGACTAGGGTTTCGATGAATCCTTTTGGTACAGGACCAGAAGGATGAGAAGAGTAAAGAGCAAGAAGGGAAAAAAGGAAGAAAGAGAAGAAAAAGGACAAAGGAGAGGGGGTGGGTAGGAGCGAATATTGACAAAAAGATGAGAGGCACAGAAAGAGGGGGATGGGAGCAATATAGGTGTACAGTAGGATACTTTGACCCAAACTTAAGAACCCTCAACCTCTGGGGGTGCCGGATTGGGTGGTTCCCTTGAGGTCAGCAGCTCTTTGCCAGCCTGTTTGGACACAGTACCCTACCTCCAACACGTAGGGAGGAAAGACAAAAATGCAATAAATCAAACCAAAACAAGCAAACTGAAAACTTTACAGGATAAAGCTGGGGGAAAAACCAAATGATAGGGGTAGAAACACTAGCAAAAATGAAGTTCTATTGCTGAAAAAGGCAACAATGGAAAATTATATTTAAACTAGAAAAATGAAGAAATAAAATAAAAAAAGAAAAGAAAAATCTATAGGGAAAATGTTGACATTAATAACAAAAAATAAAACAAAACAAAAAACAAAGAATATATATATCTTGCTGGGCAACAGGTGATCTTCTGGGGTATGATATGTTAATCACAATGCTAATATGGCTGTACAAGATGGAGACTGGAGGCCTCTAATGATTTCTCAAACCTGGCAGAGTGGATAGCCTAAATCTCTCTTAAGCCCGCTTAAAAGGCACTTTAAATTGCTAACCTGGGCTAAGCAGAAACTTTCCCAGGAAATCACTTGTCACTGGGATCACTCCTTAAGTGGCTATCTACTTACCCAGTGTGCCAAAACCAGTCTCACTTTATGCCCCTGAATGCTAAGGCTGCAAGGGGTCTCAGTCCCCACCTTTAGGCTGTTCAGTCACTAGATTACTCGCTCTGTTCCGATGCTTGTTTTGCAACCCTGAGGGTGGAGCTTGCCGGGGCAGTTCTCCCACAATGGCTCCACATGGCCCACAGCCAAACACTGTTAGGTCCATTTGGCTCAGCGGCTCAGTCTGGGGCCCTAGACAACACTTAAGGTCCTCCGCACTCTTGCCCAAGTTCTCCCAAGGTAGTTCAACTGAGTTCCAAGTCCAAAAAAACCCAAAAAGCTCATAGGTAAGGCCTTTCCAGTTTGCAATGTCACTGCTGCTGTACTTATAGCTGCCAGCTGGATTAGACCGAACAAATACATGCAACCACTTACCAGTTCTCCACTGCTTTTGCCTTCCTCATGGGGTCCAGAAGTCTCATGCTGACTCCCAGTGTCCCCAAAGGGATGTTTCTGGGCATATCCCATCAGCCAGAGATGCCTAAAGTCTTCTTTTCCCAGTCTCACCGTGCCCAGTTGCAAGGAAGCTGTTACTTGGCCGCCATCTTGCTCTGGAAGTCTACCTTTTTTTTTTTTTTTAATTTCAGATTAATATGAGGGAAGAAATGATTAGTTTACAATGTTTGCATTTGTTTTTGTTAGGTAACATCCCTGTTGCAGTTGTGCCCCTCACCCAGGAGGTATACCATATACCCTTATAATGTGCCCATTAGGTGGGAGCACACTGATTCCCCCTCCCTCCTTCCCTTTCTTCTCTCCCTTCTTCTCCTTAACCCCCAACTTGAATTGAATTGATTTTTCCTCTTGTGTTGGTGTGTATTAGTTCATCTATTGACTTCATATTAGTAAGTACATTGGATACTTTTTTTTCCATTCTTGTGATGCTTTACTAAGAAGAATGTATTTCAACACTTTTACATTCTTAAAAGATCACCCAGCTGTTATGTGGATAATAGAAAGTGGGCACATGGGCACCTGGGGACATCTGCAAAATGCACCAGGAGTCAAGGAAATTTCTATCATTTGCGATATTGTGATATGGGCTCAGTTATTTACTAGAAGACCTTGTATCTGAGCAGATGGTGTGAAAGCCCGTTACAGCTGCATCTTTCCTGCTGCTAAGGCAGCTTTGACACCCTCCTCCTCCTTTCAGTAATGAGTTCTTATCTTGATGAGCTCCCTAAGGGATGGGAGCTCACCCTGACCTGTGCCACCCTGGGGCTGTGAAATGACCTAATTGTGCAGCATCCATGACCTTTCTTTTTACCCACTGAACTGGGAGCTCAGCTGCTCATCAGAGCCCACTGCAGCAAGCCTCGCCTCAGCTGCAACAGGCAGTATTAGGATGCATAAGACCACAACCTCAGAGCTTCAGGATTTGTACCTGAATGGAAGACGCAGAATGCACTTCTGTGATCACTGTCCAAAAAGAGTGACAGATTGTGCACAGAGTGAGGACGGATCAAAGTCCCTGTGTCCACAAACCATCAGCATCACCAACACCTGGGAGCATGTTTAGAGATGCAGAATCTCAGGCCCCAAAGCAGACCCACCAAAGCAGAGTCTGCATTAACAAGATCCCCAGGTGATCCGTATGTTAAAGCATAAACAGCACTGGTCCAGGAGACACAATCTGGATATGCACAAGGGGATACTAGAGATGGGGAGGGAATAGCAACTCGTCTGGAAAGCTCTACTTGATGAAAACATTGCAGTCTTTGCATGAATAATGTCACTATTGAATGAACTAAGGAATATTCCTGCTCACTTGGGGTTGAAAGAGCTGTGTATTTACACCAGGCATATGGAAAACATGTGATTCACATAGATTCTTCCAGAACCCTGCTCTTGGGTTTGAATGAGATATCAGGGTTCCCCAGTCAGAGATTGTATGTGAAGAAGCATAGAGTGGGTGGCCCCTCCCATTCTGAGTCAGCTCTTTGGAAAAGCTCCGACTCACCAAAACCTGAGACCATCACAACTGCAGACAAGCATTTACAGCCAGAATGAGGTCACCAGAGTGACAATCCAGCCAAACAGTTGTCTAATTCCAGCCAAACAGTTTTCTAAAAACTCTTCAATAAAATCATTTAGAGATAAGCTGTTCAGAGTTCATGAAAAACAGTAATCAATATGTGTTTCAATTCAATTAATTGTTCTCGTCTCTGCCCAAATATAAAAATCACGCAGTGTGAGGGAATTGGGCCAGAAGATGTTACACTTGCAACTGGGTTAACGAAGTGTGAAAATATTTAAAATTCAGACATGTGAAGCTTCCCAGTAAGCCTTTCTGTTTAGCAGTCAAAATCACCACGCTTCTAATTACAGTGTATAAATCTGAGAAGCTTAAAGGGAATGAGAAGACCCTAATGAGGCAGGAATGGGTGTCTTGATTATGCTAGAGTTGATTGGCATTTATCTTACAAGCTATTCTAGGTGCCTGGTGTTCAGAGTTAAATAAAACACAGACTTTGCCTCAGTAAAACAAGACGGCATTCCTGGGTAGGAGTGTCTTTAAAGGGTACAATAGGTCAGAGGATTTGTCAATATTTTTCTGCATACAGATGGTAGGAATCAACCTTATCAAAAATCATGGTCCCCAGGAACCAATATACCATCAGAGTGCACTGCAAGAAGGCCAGGCATCTTCTGAGACAGAGAGTTCTGAACAGGACAAAAGCAGAGACAGATATTGATGGAGAGAGGGAACCAGCTGTGAGGAAGCTCATGAGCAAACTCTCAAAGGGAGAGGCCCACAGAGCTTCACGGCTCTGTTTAGAATCAGTGGTTCTCAACCCTCCTAATGCTGCAACCCTTTAATACAGTTCCTCATGTTGTGATGACCCCCAACCATAACCACAACATGAGGAACTGTATTAAAGGGTCTTGGCATTAGGAAGGTTGAGAACCACTGGTTTCGATGAACGATGAACAGGCAAGTTCTTCATTCATTCATTCAACTCCTCCTGTTCTTCAGCTTTGCCGCAGGGACCACTCAGGGACCCCTGAACCCAGACCAGCTTGTGACTCTGGTCCACAGAGGAGCAGGGGGGAGGATGGAACACCACGGTCCAGATGGCCAGGAGGTAGTCTAGGCAGGAAGAAATCAGCTGGATCGTGACTAATACAGCCCAAAGCAGGAATTTGCATAATTCAAACTAGATCTTAGTTAATTAGGACACATAATTTGCATAATGCTGGCCACCATTGAGCATAACTCAAGCCAGGCTGGTAACTAGGAAAAGAAAAAAAGCTCTTGTTTCTTTTGAATCATTCAAGCCAGCAATGTGAGGGTCATCCATTGCCCCCGCTGCTACACAGAGAATCCCCAGAAAGTCTGATCATTCTCCTGCCACAGCAAACACAGTTCAGGCCCGTTGGCACTGTATCCAGTGTTGTGACCCCCCATCCAGATGCCTGGACCATTTCAGTACGTCTCTACTGGCCCACATCCACTACCCCCCACGCCATTCCACTTCTCCACACTGAAGCTGGACAGACTGTCTTAAGAGGAAATCTGATCATGTGCCTTCTCTTTAGGTCACTGAATGGCCCAGCCCTGCCAACCTCTCTAATTTCATCTCCCATCTCCCTTCCCGTTGCTTACTTTACTCCCATCTCCCTTCCCGTTGCAGCCTTTTGACACTGTCTTTGGCTCTCCTATTACTCCGCAGCCCACACGACCTGGTGATGGCCATTCTTTCTACCTCGAGCACTCTGAGCTTCACTTCCCCAGGTCAGCTCCTTCCTATTCTTCACCTCCAAAGAGCCTTTTCTCCTATCTTGCCTGCTTGATCCAAAACACGTCCCCTCTCTTTTTCTCTCGGGAACTTGCTCTCTTTCATAGTATTTTCACAATATGCACTGATTTTGTTTGTGCACTTCAGGGCTATCCAGCCCTCCCCTGGACTTTTAGCCCCATGAGGGTCAGGGCCCTGTGCTGGTGAATTTTATGTCAATTTGGCTACAACACGGTTTGGCAGATGTGCAGCCAAACATTACTTTGGATGATTCTGTGGAAGTGTTTTTGGATGGGATTAACATTTCAGTCAGTGGACTTTGAGGGAAGCACATGGCCTTCCCTAATACAGATGGGTTTCCTCCAAGCAGTCAAAGGTGTGACTAGAACAAAAGACTGAGTTCTCCTGGGCAAGGGGAGATTCTGCTGGCAGACAACTCTCAGAACTGAACTGCAGTGTCTGCTCGCCCATGGGTCCCCAACCTGGCAGTCTTTGGTCCTGTAATAACTGACATAGGCTATATACTTTTGCTTTCCAGTGTGTCCTGAAGATCTAAAACAGTAGCTTGCATATAGTAGACACTCAGTAAATACTCCTTGGATAAGTGTGTGGATTTGTGCTTTATCTGAACAAGCAGTAATGTTGACATTTTTGTCTAACTAATTAATGATTCTCAAGCCTGGCTGAAGATGAGAATCACACCTTGAGCTAATTTCTGCTCAATTTTGCTGTCAAGCTAAAGTTGCTCTAAAATATAAAGTCTAGTTTTTTTTAAATGCACACTTTGAAAGCTTGGAACAATATGGATGTACAGATACATAGATAGATAGATAGATAGATAGATAGATAGATAGATAGATAGATAGATAGACGGATGGGCTTCATTACAGTCCAAATAAGTCAGAATCTCTGGGTGAGGGGTTGTGTTGTTTTTAAGTTCCTGGGAAATTTTTTTTAATGTAATCCAGGGTTGGGAAGAAGCATTGTGCAAAATGAATCCAATCTCCTCTCATGTGTTATCCTAGCTAATATCTGCTAAAAATAAAAAATAAACAACAACCAGTCTTGGTCTCGGCTCACACTCTCTTCACCCTCACTCCCCCAGATTCCACCTCTGTATGATGTTACACAACAGCCAACTCACTCAGGCACAGGCAGGTGCTAGGGGCTAATTTTCTTTAAGAATCAAGTTCAAGAAGCATTGGCCTTTTCTCTCAAGGTTGCTAAACAGCCCATACAGTAATTGAAGACACGCAGGGAGGTATCTTTCTGTCAATATCCCTTTACGTTTTACTAATGGCATCTTGCAACTCTGATGCTGAAGCCAGTGTACCACAGCAGACCTTCCTCTACAAATCTTTTTTTTTTTTTCCTCCTGGATAACAGAAGTTAGTTCTGTTGTGTTTTTCGTGAGATCCAAAAAGATATACACACACACAAAAACTTATTAGATTTGCCCAGAGGCCTTCCCTAAATCTTAAAAGTCAGGGTCCTGGGAGGTCTAGGAGCCATTTTTTTGTCTACCCCTCTGCTCATCACTCAACCTCCACAGGATGTTTCTCTTCCAGAAATGTGAAAAATGCAGGCATTCCTGGGTAGGTGCCATGTACAGGTCATTCGGCTGACAGGGAGGCTGGCAGGTGTTTCAACTGAAACAGCTTTGGTTGAAAAGAATGATTTCTGACACTCAGAGTCGGGAAGGAAAAGAAGTTGGATTCTGATGGGAGTGAGTTACGTTTATGTAACTGGGGCCATTAGAGGTGCTTGTCATACACTTGTGGAATATCAGGGCTGCCTCCCTCTTTGCCTTGGGGGTGGTTCTTTTTTCTCTATTGCAACACAGGTATTTGTGATAGAGCCAGATGATGTGACAGTGAAAATCAACAGATGCATACCACTCGTTGGCTAAAAGACTGCAAATAATGTTCTCCTGGCAAGAAGAAGGTTTTCATGGTAAACATTAATTATTCAGTGGTAGAAAAACAATAGGGGTTGCCGCGTGGAAAATCTGTGTGCAGTGAACACATGTGAGTAAGTATGTTTGTCTTGGTGTATACGCTCAGACATGTATGTGTGAGTGTATACTTTCGTGATTTTAAGTGAAATCATAAAATGCCACACGTGCACCTGTATGTCAGTACAACCCAGGGCTGTATCTGTTTTCTCCTGGACAGGAGGAGCTCCTGGACCCCTCAGATCCATGCCCTAGTAACTTCGTGGGAGAAACTTGCTATCTTCCTCAGGCTCCTAGTTGTTTCTCATGAACTTCTGGAAGAATTCCTCTCTAGACCAGTGTTTGTCAACCCTTTTTATCTCACGACACCCTTGAACTTATATTTAAACTTCTGCGGTTCACTTAAATTAACCTTGATCCAAAAGAGAGTACCTAAAAGAATATACTTACTGTGCTTGGAACGTCTTTCAAAAATAATTTAATTAGTGATCTTTAAATATTTTCGCAGCACATCTAAGATTCTTTTACGCCACACCAGTGTGCTGCAGGATACGGGTTGAAAATCACTGCTCTAGAGGTTTTATGGAAGAAAAATTTGGTATTAAAAAAGAAAAGAACTCCAGGTTGATTTTAATGCTATGCAATACAATTGTCCTAGGAGAGGGGATGGGAGGAAATGAAGGGTTGGGTCTGCACCCAGCACCGTGTGGGCCCTCCCGCACATTCCCAAAATGGGAAGGAAGCTGTGTTTTAAGGCACTGTGTGTGCACCCAGGGCCTTGGCAGGGTGTCCTCCTGTGACTAGGGATGGAGCGAGCTATCTGACTGCTGTGATCCCTTCAATAGACTGTGTCTAGATGTGGTATTTAGTTGCAAAATGACTCTTTCAACATCTCAAGCTGCTGTGTTTTTATCTCGGATGTCCCCCACCCCCACCCCCAGTTACTCCTATTGGAATTCCACTGGGACTGGGCAATACAACATGGAATTCCCTCTTTTCACTGGCTGGTTCCTTTGCTTCTGTTTTGGTGAAAACATAATGAAGGTGTTTGCAGGTTTCATCTCTCCTCGGGATGGTTGGGGCCTCCGTTCTGAAGTGTCTGGAGTCCAGGATTCAAATTAGTGATTCATAGTTCTTCCTTTCACTGGCTCAGGACATAGCAGGTGGCTTTTCTCCCCTCACCCCCAACCAGTGGACCTTTGAGTACTTTTTTTTTTCTCTTGACCAAGAAAAAAGTAGTTCCCTAAATCTGACACCCATAGGAACCTTGGTCTACTTCCTAAGGTTTCAGTACATAGACACATACACGCATACACATACATGCATACACATACACACACATGCCAGGTCCCCTTCAGAATCTTTCAAAATGGCATAAAAATGGTTACCACTTTCTTGGTCTTTTTAAAATTTTATTTATTTATTTATTTTAACACACGTGTTACTACAAAACAAATAGTGAATTGTACAGTTAGGAAACTTAAGGTTGACTTTTAGTTTGCCATTTCCAAATAATGTACTTGAACTAGTCCCTTTCCCAACCTGGACCTCAGTTTCCACATTTATAAATTCAGAGCATTGGACTAGATAAATTCAAAAGGTCCTTCATGCTCTGACCTACAACTTGGGTGCCCCAAATCAGGCTAACCTCACTCCTTGTTTCATAAAACACTTTTCTCACTGGTCCATACACGACCTTCCTTCCTATTCTTTTCTCTTTATTCATTCATTTTTCAGGGAAGTACCACCGAACAAGGCAATCAGAACTTGGAGACTATCTGGCATTTACTCATGATCTACAAAAAAGTACATCTCCTTATTAATCCTGACTCCTCACTGTCCTGTACCTTCTGTATGATTCATTTCTATTTTATATCATTTTGCTATTTATATATATTCCTTAAAAGCATATTGGTTTGTTTTATTAGTGTTTTAACTTAATAAAGGATTTTAAGTTGTCCATAATCTTTTGGAACATTGTAGCCCCATATTATATTTCTAGCATTGCTTCCAGAATGTTCCTTTACCAACGGTGGTGAAATGAGCATCCTCAGACACACCTCCTCCCGTATGTATGTGTGCAAGATTTTCTCTTGGATTTCTATCTAAAAACTAGGTCATACGGCAAACGAATGTTCAACTTTACAAAAAATGACAAACTGTTTTCCAAACTGGTTTCACCAATTTACCCTCATGCCAGCAAAGCGTAAGAACAGCTATGATTTCAAACTCTCTCCCATATTTGGTTTTGTTAGAATTCTTCGTTGTGTCCAGTCAAATATGAGTAAGATCTCTCTCTTTCCCTTTGTATTCCTTTTGTCATTAATAAGGTTCAGTATCTCTTCATGTATTTGTGATTCATTTGCATTTCAGTTTTAGTAGGATGTCTATTCATGTTGTTTGCCCATGATCCTATTGAGTTATACGTTTTTTTCCTTAGTGATATGTAATAATATTTTAAATAGGCTTTTAAAAAATATTTTAAATAGGGTGCTGAGCCTAAATAGACTTTTAAAAATGTTTTTCCAGTTATATATATGACTTTTGGTCATTACTAATTATTTTGAAAACAAAAGTCCTTAATTATAGTCAATTCTATCAGTCTTTACTTATATAACAAGCACATTTTGTATCCTTAAGAAACTCATTCTTGACTGTAGTAAGAAAGATGATTTCCTATATTTCATTCCTGTTTTTTTTTTTTTGCAAATTGTGAACGTATTTACTTACATTTCTTTGTTAAATTATTACATCTTAACTGTGTACATTACTGCATTTATGGGGTACAATGTGCTGGCTCTATATACAATCTAGAATGTTCACATCAAACTGGTCAAAATATCATTCACTTCACTTATTCAATTGTTGTGTTTAGACATTTAAACTCTACTGTTAATATATATGACATGTACACTTGCAATATACACAGTAGGTAAGGTCCCATTTCTTCCAAAAGTTGTATAGTTTTTCTCTTAAATGTAAGTCTTTGATATATCTGCTATTAATATTTGTGTATGGTGCTAGATGGAGTGTAAAATTCATTTTTTTCTTACATGGATAAGTGCTTTTTTCTTTTCATAAGGTCCTTTTCATAAGTAGGGTCTCTTTTTCCTTGCTCTACCAGGCCGTATCTGACTTCTGCCTGAATACTTTACACGCATGAATTACTTGCTGAGCTCTCTAGTCCACTGGCCTCCATACACCACAACCATATGTGGTCTTAATTGCTACAGACTCACAGAATCCTGATTTCTGGTAGAGAAGATCCCTCTTCCTCATCCTTCTCCAGAAATATCTTGATTATTCTTGACCTTGGCACATTCGTTATATTAACAGAATCTACTTATCAAATGTAATGAAACATCTGTTGTAGTTTGATTAGAATCGCCTTGAGTGTACAGAATAACATGTAGGTAATTGACACTTTACAGTATTCAGTCTCACTGTATTTATTTAAATTGTCCTGAATGTCTCCCATTGTCATTACCTTACTTAGAGCGGTGTTGCATGCCACACAAAATCCAAACTGCCAGCTTAGGTGCGAAAGACTTGCAACTTCTGTTCTCTTTTTCCCTCTGGATTTACCGGCCGCCTTTTACATCCTGCAACACACCAGCGTCCCATCCTGCATCAGGCTCATTGCACGTGGCATTAGTTACCAGAAAGCTCTTCCACTTTATCTTCCATGGCCAACTCCTTCTCCTACTATAGGTATCAACATGCATGTCTCCAAAAGGCTGTCCCTAAGAGCCTTAAAGTGGACTCTACCCACTCACCATTATTTTCCAGCATTGCTTCCCATTCCTGCATAATATGAACCACAATTCGGAATTATTACGTATCTGTTTATTAATGTGTCTTCCGCTATTGTAAGTGCCATGAAGGCAGAACCAGGTAGATGCATGGATGGATGAATGGATGGATCAATAGTTAAGACAGCTAGCAAGCTCACCTCTGAAAAGAAATCGATGCCTTAAAGCAGCGGTTCTCAACCTGTGGGTCGCGACCCCCTTATAGCAATGAAAATATATCACAGCATTAGGAAAATTGAGAACCACTGCCTTACAGTGTCTGGAACATAGTAGGCACTCAAATATGGTGGCACTTTTCTTTTTTCCTTATGAATTAAGACTGGAGAGGTTCCCATTCATAGCCAAGTTACAGAGATAGTCAGAGCTAACTCTTGGTATCTGTTAGTCCACAGATATGGACATAGAAAATCATAATATTATGCCCCACGCCCTATAATAATCTCTTATAGACTACATGAGTTTCCAGTGACCAGTGAGTGTACACTTCACTCATAGAATTCAATTACTAAAATATAAACTTGTCAAGCTTAGGACTCTTTATTTACAGCTGTGCCCCAAATGCCTAGGCAGTACATGGCACTCAGTAAACAACATTGCATGGTGTTAGGAAGAGGAAGAGGGGAACCCCCTTCACACCAACCAGTTTCACACGGGTTTATTTTCTTTCTAGTTTGTTTACATTTGCAACGTCTTTGACACAGTAATGGTGGCATTTTTTTTTTATTTTCACTGTCAAACATATTCCCATTTATATGTAATCTATGTGACTCTCCCATTTGTGGGCTCTCTGTTCTGCTGAATGCATAGATCATACTTTACTTTCAAATCACTTTATTTGGGAACGTGCTGATTGATCTTTATAGAATGTAAGATACAATTTTTGAGGTATGAGAAGAGAGACCTGGTACTCTTTAAACAGCTGATTGGGAGAGTTTGAACTCTTGCTTTCCTTTTTCCTCTCTGTAGATTTGTCAGTAGCAAGCAGAGGCATTCACACGCATTCCATTGATTGTAGAACTGTGCTCAAAATAATAGCTGTCTCTGTTCAATAGAAATGGATCTAAGGGAGGAGAGGCAAACAATATGTATGAATTTGTATGGAAATCTATAAAGCTGAGGTTAGAAGTGATGGTCCTATTTTATTTATTGTTTCAATACTTAAGTTTTAGTTTGTTTTTCTTCTAACAGAAGGAGATGATTATGGGACATGCGTATACCTCCACTGTTCCAAATACCTTTCCCACGATGGTTGTCAATATTCAATCAGAACACACTCTTCCACTGAACATTAGCATGGCCTCAGAATCCCTCCCATCAGGACACAGTGCTCTAGGTGGGCATTTCCAGTCCAGTGGGATCAGCCTTCAAGGAAGAGCCTGCCCACCATCTCCTGCCTGTTCTCAGAACATTGATGTGGGGACGGATGGAGCCCTGTGTGCCCTCACCCACATGTCCTGCAAAATCTATCCTCGCAGTCATATCTGGATTTTTTCCTGCACTCCAAGCGTGTCTCAGTCTCAAATCCTTTTCCTTTTATCCTAGTGGAAGTGGATCCTGTTTCAGTATCTACAGGGATTTCACATGAGGGGCCAACATGAAGATGAGCAGATAGTATGAAGTTCTGTGGAAACTTCCTAGAGCCCATAGCCTCATGGGCAGCTGGATGTCCAGTCACCAGTAGATCAAAGCAAGGTCCAGACATGTCAGGATCAGGGTTGCTCCCATCTCAGGGATAGACTCAAAGTAGTGAGTTAAGGAGCCAGAGGTGTTAGAAGTGGAAATCGACCACAGGCTGTTTCATGAAGACCATTCTATTCACAGCAGGACCTAAGCTTGTGTGTGGAGGTGCAGAGAATGTCTAGACCAGTAGTTCTCAACCTGTGGGTCGTGACCCACAGGAACTGTATTAAAGGGTTGTGGCATTAGGAAGGTCAAGAACCACGGGTCTAGACCCTATGAAAGCCTAGGGCTTTTAGGCACATGGGTGCTAGGATTTTCCCTAGGCTCCAGGTTATCAAGACTATCGCTGTTGCTATTGCCCTCGCCCTAGGTGGTGCTTAGACGGAGAATGCAGGAGGACCTGGAGAAGGTGGGATCTGAGAATGGTCTGGGCATTGCCCATCTCTCACAGCCATTTTGCCTCTTAACAAGATGCACTCCTGCCCTCCTTGGTCCTGTGAGACACGCCCTGGAAGGCTACCCCTCACTGCATGCGTCAGCCACATTGCCAGCTGCGAGGCTTAACAGCCCTCTTTGTCCCTTCCAGCTTCCCATGTAAATGCACTCTCTGCAGTTCTGGAAGACCATTCTTTTTTTTTTTTTTCTTTTGTAGAGACAGAGTCTCACTTTATCTCCCTCAGTAGAGTGCCGTGGCATCACACAGCTCACAGCAACCTCCAACTTCTGGGCTTAGCCAATTCTCTTGCCTCAGCCTCCCGAGTAGCTGGGACTACAGGCACCTGCCACAACGCCCGGCTAGTTTTCTGTTTTGCAGTTCGGCCAGGGTCGGGTTTGAACCCGCCACCTTTGGTATATGAGGCCGGAGCCCTATTCGATGAGCCACAGGCGCCGCCCCTAAGACCATTCTTCTTAATGATGCTTACGTGTGTTTCTGAAGGGTAGAGTGCTATAGAAGCCTTCCTGAGGATGAAGCCAGAGGTGGGAGGGTCAACAGAGAATAAGTCACTGAGAGTCTGCATGGCAGGAAGGCAGGAGCATGCATAGAAGTTTGAAGACTGTTCTGGAACTTCCCTTAAGGATTTCTTGTATACCACCAGCTCTGTGCTCTCCCAAAAAAACAAATGCATTTTGTAATCTTAGTCTCTCTCAGCCAATTTTTATAGCACTATTACATAAAGTTTGGATAGCAGAGAACAAAAAAGCCCTATATTCTCTTCCCCTACCACAATACTTATTTTGTCGTGAAGTTTATCTTTGTTGATAGGCCTACATCTTTTGCCTAATGATAATTACATAAAATTTGCTATGGTAATTTTTCATTAAGCATTTTATCACAATCATAATGCCTTTATAGCACCATGGAAACAGCTTATCTTTTTTAATGACTGCATAATTGTCCATTGAGTATATATACTCGAATTTACTTACCCATTCCTCTGTGGGTTGTTTTTTTTTTCATATTTCTAATGACACTGTGATAAATTTCATACTTACAGTACCATTGTGGCATTTTGTCATGATGGAGAGACTGTCCTTCAGATCATGTCAAGCTGGATTCAAATCCTGGTTCTGACATTTCCCAGACAGGAGATTTGGGGGCAGATTAACCTGTGGCCTTTACACGCCTACCCTCAAATTAAGTTAGCTTATTGGCTTAATTTTCAAAAATTACATGTAGGAGAAGCAATATTCAAGCCTAAAGTTGAGAAATATTGTAAGAATTGGAGTTTGTTTTTGCTTTTGTTTTTGGCTGGGGCTGGATTTGAACCCACCACCTCTGGTATATGGGGCCAGGGCCCTACTCCCTGAGCCACAGGCACCACCCTAGAGATATGGTTGATCCACAGCTGTCCAGTAGCTGTTCCATGCTATTGCTGGTGTTCTTTCTCCTCTGTTTAGTGTACGCCTGCCTTGGACACCCCCTGACACATGACGTTACAGGGCTGAATGGAACCAACAGTTGTGTAACTCTGGCTGTACATTGCTAAGCTGCTCTCCAAATGGACTGCACCCATGTGAGCGTGTGTTTTGAGTACTGCCTTGAGTTTTATGCCAATCACCATGTCTGGGAAGAAGGCCTTTGGCAGCCCACCAGAAATTTATGTCAGCTTTCATGAAGCTTTCAGAGCAGGCTGACGTGTGAGGAGCTCACCCCACATGCCTGCCGGCAGCTCCAGTTGCAATCTCCAAGGACCTGCTGGGAACACGCTTGTCTCATCAACTCCTGCTCACTCGCTTTCCCCTTTGCCTGTCAATAGCAAATAGAGTCTCTGGTCCTCAGTCATCTCCTAGAGTTTGCCCCCCACCCGACCTAGATTGGAGAGCCCACTGCCAGGTTCCTGCAGGCTCTGCCACCGGCTGACTCTGTGACAAACTGAGTCCCGCTCCCTCCACGTGCCATCTCAGTTCCTGCCCCAGACCTGCTGATTCTTTGCTGCTGTGAGCTCTCCAGGTGGTCCCTGTGCACACTGAAATTTGGCACATACCCCACTAAGTTGTCTTCTGGGAGATTTGCTCCCCGAGGGCTATGTTTGCTGAGAGCCCCAGTTTTAGAACCATGCTCCCCTGAAACCTGCCATTACTCCTTCAGGACTTCCCTCTGTGCAGTGAGCTCCCTCCCCTGCCCAGCTACAGTTAAGTCTGAGAACCCAATGCCCCTTCTTGCTAGCACCTCCTTCCTTGAAGTGACCTAAATCATTTTGCTAAAACACAGACCATACCAGTCACTCTACTGTTTAAAATCCAGTTGGAAATTCCAATGGCTCTAAACATCTCAATTCATTTTTAAGCAGACCAATAGTTCCCCCCTGCTGGCCCTCCCAAGGCCCTTTCCTGCCTCTGCATGCTCACCCCAAATCCACCACAGGCTCCACCTCACAGCCACACAGTCCCCAGTCACCTTTGCTCTGTCTGGATGCTCTGGCCCCACGTCTCCTTCGTGCATCCTCCGCACCAAGTTCAAGGGGACGCTTTGTCTCTCTGCATCACCCGGGTTAGGGACCCCTGTGTGTTATTTTATACTGGTATTGATTGTCCTATACTGTGATTGTTTATTTCTATATCTGTCTACAGCTCCTCATCTCAGACTTGATGGGAAGATGCTTAGACCTCCCTGAACCCATGTTGTTCATCGCTGAGCTCCCAGGACCACAGGTGTTCTCTGAATGGCAGTGGTGCTGGGGCCTTCCATTTTCCCCTCCAACCTTTCCTAGGTGCTCTCTGCTGTAGGAGATTGACTCTCAGATGCACTGAGCTGCCTTGTCCCCTGGCTATCTGTTCAGCCTTGTAGAAACAGAGGGAGGAGCGGGGGAAGGGAGGGGTGTTGACTGCTCCAGCTTCCCTCCCTCCAGAGAGGTCACAGCTCTTCAAGGAGACTTTCCAGGTTCTGGGACCTGCTTCCTCCTCCACTCAGGAAGGAAATCCCTTCCCTTAGGAAGTCCCTCCTCCTTATACCTCTGCCCCTTCCCCTGGACAGGCCCACCCACTGAGAACTGCCTTCATTCAATTCTCCTTGAATTATCCCTCTGTTTCCTGCTGGGATCCCATCGAGACCCCATTATCATTGCCAGGTATCACACAGAGTGCTTGTCATTATGCCTTTTGTGTCAAGGTGAGGATCACTACCTGGTCAAGGCTGGGGCTTGGACAGGAGAATCCTAAGATCACCCCACAAGCAAACAAAACCTGGATTCCTATCAGGTGTCATTACAAAGCCTGTCCACTGAACTAGTTAGCCTGGTGCCTTCTCTAATATCACTCTATAAACAGTGGTGGAATTGATCTGAATTTCTCAGTCATGATCAGTCTGCCTGACAGGGGTGGCCATGAGCCTGCTGCTGGGGGGTGAAGAGGCATTCTTGGGATAAGGAGCCTGAGGTCTCCCAGCTAGAACTGTCAAATTTGTGAGCAAGGGTGTCCATCAATGTTAGATGGGCCAGGGCTGACACAGGGAAGTGGGCAGGAGGAAGCAGAGGGGCCAGACTGGGAGGAGGAGGCATCGGTGGGAGTGACTTCATCAGCGTGACTGCATTGGCGAATCCCATTCAACCTGATCATCCGGCAGCTGCACAGAGGCTTTCAAAGTCCCCCCCCCCTCCTAGTCTGGGGCTGAATGGCACGCTTGACCTGATGCCTTTGGGAGGGTTTCTGACACAAATATGTGCTGCCAGGTGTGTCAACATCAAAGGAAAATTGCAGAAGGCAAATTGGGATAGTTTTCATTATTGGAAATAAGTTTCCCATTCCAAGTCAATTTTGGAAAAAAAATCCCTTTCCTACATCTGCACAGAAATGTCAGAATGGGCAAGGCTCTCTGTAAACAACATGAAGTTTCTCATTTTCAAATCAATGATTATTTTAAAAGAAAAAAAGAAAGGAAATCTCTCCTGGGCCACCTAGACGACTACTCTGTAACCACAATGCTGGCCGGAGGATGCAGGGACCACATGGGATTGGTGGTTTCCATCTTAGTGAAGCAAGTTGCAGGGCTTCTGGATGCTCAAGGCAGCATTGCTCAAACTGGAGTCTGCTGGAGAATCCACCCGATTCCCCAACTCAGTTGACCTGGCTCGATTACTCGGCCCAGCTAGAAAGTTCAACTGAGGCACAAGGGTCAAGGAGTGGAGACTGAAAATAAAACCGGAGCAGCACAGGCAGCGTGGGTAGAAAGTAACCTACATAAATTTCAGGGTAACAGAGATTCTATTTAGAAAGGATGAAGAGAAAGTTTAGAGCACTTCCAAAGAGAGTTGGAAGCGGGTCCCCACTCCATGAAGGAGGAAACGTGAGGGAGCCTGAGACTGAGGGGTATAAATACTCCGCATGAAACTGGCTACAAGTCTTTCATTGGTCTCTCTGGCCTCCAGGCAGGATTGGCCTTTTCTATTGGTCATCTGCTGTCTCTTTCTATTGGACATTGGTTACCTAGGTTACATCACACCCACATTCTGGTGGGTCCTCCAGACTTCCTGGTTCAGCAGGCCAGGCTTTCCTCCCACTCCCCCTTGAAGTCCCTCTTTTAGGGTTCCTTCTCAGAGTCCATGGAACCCTGTGCCATGGGGTATTCACACATTTATGCTTGGAGGTTGCTATGGTCTGAACATTTGTGTAACCCCCAAAATTCACATGTTAAAACATGCTCCTTAATGTGCTCATATTAAGAGATGGAGCTTTGGGGGGGGTGGTGATAAAATATTTAGATGATCAAGAGAACTCTGTTTTCAATTAATGGGATTAGTGTCTTAGTCACAGATCCTGGAGGGAGCTTGATTGTCCTTCCCATCACATGAGGACTCACTCAGATGGAGGTGCCATCAACCTTCCATCACATGGAAGAGGGCCCTCACCATGCACCACATCTGTGGGTGCCTTGACCTTGGATTTCTAAGCCACCATTAAATTTCTGTTGTTTATTTTTTTCTTTTTCTTTTTTTGGGACAGAGTCTCACTCTGTCGCCCTGGGTAGAGTGAAGTAGCATCATCATAGCTCACAGCAACCTCTAACTCTTGGGTTCAACTCTTGCCTCTGCCCCCTGAGTAGATGGGACTACAGGTGCTGGCCACACACTGGTTAGTTTTTATATTTTTCGTGTAGACAGGATCTCACTCTTGTTCAGGCTGATCTTGAACTCCTAAGCTCAAGCAATCTACCCACCTTGGCCTCCCAGAGTGCTAGGATTACAGGCATGAGCCAACCCACACATGGCCAATTTCTCTTGTTTATAAGTAACCCAGTTAATGAAAATTTGTGATAGCAGCCTGAACTAACACAAGTTTTTACAAGTTTTATAGGTTTACAAATTTTTAAGTTTGAAATATTTTTATTCCTCAGCTTCCATGGTACTTCTTCACCTTAGTAAATTATTTCAGAAAGGGAAGAATAGGGGGAAGGAGTGAAAGAGAAAGAACAGCTTTACATTCCAACTCCAAGGCTTTCAATCCTGGCTGAGCTTTCAAAGTCTTGGAGGATTGCAAAGACAGGGAGGTCCAGGTCCTCTTGAAAGCAACTGAATCAGAAATTCCAGGAGTGGGGCAAGGAAATACTTATAAGTAGAGCCCAGAGGAGTTTCTCCTGTGAAAGTTCAAGAATAAATTGTGGGAAATCTGAACTGATCCCCACTCTCCTACCTCATGCCTAGTTGGGGCCTCAGCTTCTGCAGGACACCTGCAGCCATCACCTGATGGCTTCTCTTGCCCTGGAGCATCTTTTCCTAAAATCCACCCTCCAGAACAGCCACCAGAGTAACCTATGGGATAGCCCAGCAAACACAGCCAGCTCCCTAACCACACAGCTCCTCAATACAAAATCCAGATGGTCCCCAACTCCCCTTGACCTCTCCTTTCTGGTTCTCTTCTTTTTCCAATCCATTCCATTCCTTCCCTTCCCTTCCCTTCCCTTCCCTTCCCTTCTTTCCTCCCCTTCCTTCTTTTCTTCCTTTCTTTTCCTTCCCTTCCCTTCCTTCCTTCCCTCCCACCCTTTCCTTCCTTACCTGCCTCCCTCTCTCCTTTCTTCTTTCCCTCCCTCCCTTCCTCACTGCCTCCCTCCTTCCTTCCTTTCCATGCAAACTAAATGCCCAAGTAACTTCTTTCCATTTCTGTGTTCTGGCAGCGTCACTTTGCTATTGGCAGCACTTTCCAGAAGCTGCTCTTTACCTCGGAACCTTTGTGCACGTTGATAGTTTCATTTGCTATTGAGGCTCCTTTCTTCTTTGCTGGGGTAAAGTGTGCTTACCTCAATCATCTCAATCATTGCCTCTTTTCTTTTTGTTTTCCAGCTTTATTGAGGTGTACTTGACAAAGAAAAATGATATCTATTTTAGGTGTGCAGCATGACGTCTGGACATGTGTATACATTGTGAAGTGATTACCACAATCAAGCTAATTAGCACGTGCATCCCTCACATAGTTACAAGTATTTTTATGGTGGAAACACTTATGATGAACGCTTTCAGCAAATTTCAAGTACGCACCACAGTATTATGAACTATTGTCACCACGCTGAACAGTTGATACCCAGAACTTGTTTATCCTGTGTAACGCAACCTGTATGACCATGATCTCCCCATCCTCTCCATCCCCCGTCCTGGAGGACATCATGCTAAGTGAAGTCAGCCAGGTACAGAAAGACAAATACTGCATGTTCTCCCTTCTAGGTAGAACCCACAAAGTCAGGTTCATCAAAGCAGAGAGTAGAATGATCATTACCACTTCAAGACTTTCTTAAACTTCCTCCAAATGGTTTATGCACACCTGTGTACAATTTTGTAGATTATACTTGTCATTCCAATGACCACATCCTAGTGACCTTTGTATGAGTGTGCATGTTCGTGTGTGAGTGTACACACACATGGATGTGTGTGTCTCACACTGGACCTCAAGATAAGGGCTTTGTCCTCCAACATCTAGACCTGTGGCTAGCACACAGTGGATATGCATTAGATATTTAGTTAATATGTGACATTATTTGGCCTTCTTTTGCCCCAGTAAACAACCTATCCCATCTTAGCTGGAACAGTACATTTGTTAATGTCAAAGAAATGTGGAGAAGGGAAAGTATCCGTTGTTTCCTTTTTCCATGTTTTCTTCTTGTCCTTGTCTGTTTGCCTAAATCTCTCTTCTATGTGCATAGCAGAGACATGCGCCTCTCTTTAACTCTGGATTCTTGCTGGAACCCCTTGATACCGCGATGCCATCCTTAAAAGATGTTGCTCAGGACAGTTTCATAACTGTGTCTGCACCTATGATAAACAAACGCCATCCTACAATGGCAAAGTTCGTTTCACAAGGGCTAGGAGCACTGAACTTTGCCGTGATTTCGCTGCACGTGGTGTGGTCTGAGGGCTGCCATGTCCATCCCTAGAGTTGGTGACTCCAGGTGACACCAGTTAATCATGAAGCGCTGAAGTGACCTTGGTAAATGAGCAAATCACCCCCAAATAAAGCACAGAGAAGGTCATCTTCCTACTTAAGGCTTCCAAGACAACAGAACCCCTTGCTCCTGTTCTGAAAATCCCAGAAGACAAATATCACTGGGTTTGAGAGTCAGAGGGAGGTAGAAGCCTGTCATCACCAGGCATCCCTGGTGTTTGTTGCCTGGGGCTCCAAAATCCATTGGTAGAAAACTGATATCCTGATGCAGAGGTGTCCTAAGTTGACAGTGCTCTTGGGGTAACCTTGAATGATGGAATCCTGGCTTTATTAAGTTTCTGTCAGTAAATTGGGAGTATTTTTTTTTCACAGATGAAATAACGCTGGTAACATCAGATTCCAGCTGAGAAAAGAAAGGTTTTCTTTCTTGATGTTTGGAAAAACTCGAGTGTCCATAACCATGGCAGCAACAAAACCATTTGCAGAGGCAGAAACCAAAATGTTCCGAGACCAGTCCTTTCTGTGTCTCACTCATATTCAGCTAGGTCAGCAGGCACCCAAGGAAAAGACACTTATTGGGAACCAACTTTAAATTTGTTTAAAAACGTTATCCATTTATATTCATACAATGGAATAATAATAACTGAAAAAAAAGCAATTTCAGTTGCCCAGAATCTGACATTATTCATCACGTTTCTTTCTAATCCCTGTCTATATACATAACAAATTTTATAGTTATAATTATTGCATATTTATAATTTTAAATGCCTTTTCCTCACTTAAAATGATATCGCAGTTACATTATTGGCATTTTAATGACCACATAATGTCCCATCAAGTGGCACTTCCATGATTTATTTAATTACCCCCTGTGATGCTCACGCAGTCTTCAATATGTCTGCATTGTAAATGAGACTCCCACAATCTCTTCCTGAATTTGCTTTGTCCTGTGTTTAAATTATTTTCTTTAGGTAACTTTCCTGGGCTATGATCGTGATGTCCATGAGCTTAGCCCTCTGATGCTTTTCAGGGTTTATACTGTCCCCTTGAGTAGTGCTTTGCTCTAATCATGAGGGCATCAGATGGAAGGACTGAGGGCTGGGGCTGAGAGAGCGGAGGCCAGATGAAGGGTGTAGGAACAGGGGGAGCGGACGATGACCTATGTCTAAAAGGAGATCTGATCTAACTTTGCCACTAGCCTTGGGTGACATTATGTTTGTCACGCCTTTGGACCCAATTCCTTGCCTGCAAATGGGAAGAATGATGAAAACTCTGGCATGTTGGCTGCATTATGGAAGGGAAGAATCTACCTGGAAGTGCCTAGCAGGAGCTGGGCTCACGTCTGGTTCCCTCCTCACTCTCTGCTCCCTCCCCGAAGCACACACACATGTGCACACACACACACACACAGGCACCCGCATGCACAACCCTTCAGCCATCTGCAAAGTGCCTCCTCTGTGTGATCCCAAGTTCCACCCACGTCTCTGCATTCACTCCTACCACCCTAGTCGTGACCACCAAGGCCTGTTGTCCTGACTAGTGTAATTTCCTGGCTGTTTTCCCTGCCTCCTCTCCCTTCAGAGCCCATCCTCCAAGGAATGACCACAGTGCTGGTTTTAAAATATCACTTCATTCACATCATTCCCTTGCCTGAAACCCAATGGTGACATCAGCAAGCCAGCACATCCCCATACCCCTTGACCCCCACACAGCCCTTCAATACACAATTTCTTTGTACCTTATCATAAACATGCTGACTCGATAGCCTTAAACCAAGCCTGAGTGAGACTGGCCAGTACCTGGGAGCATCCCTCCCTCCCGCGGGAATGCTCTGGGGTTCTACACCGGAGAATTGAATTAAGTCCTTATACGTGGGATGCCTTTTGGACAATGAGCATTGGCTCTGAAGAATGAAGGGAACAGAAAACTGGTCCAATGATAGTGCATTAATTAATTTTTTTTTGAGGGGGGTGAGGGTCGCTGCATAACAAATTGCCATAAACTAAGTGGCTTAAAATAAGAGAAATGTACTCCCTTGTGATTCTGGAGGTCAGAAGTCCAAGATCAAGATGACAGCAGGCCTAGTTCTCTTCGGAGACTTTAAAAAGAGTCAACTCCACACCTGTCTTCTGGTTTCTGGGGGCTGCCGGCAATCCTTGGCATTCTTTGGCTGGGGCTACCTAACTCCAGCTCTGCCTCAGACTTCACATGACTTCTCTCGGCTTCTCTTGCATCTCAGACCTCCTTTTGCCTTCCTCTTACCAAGACACCTGTCATTACACTTAGGGCCTACCCCAAATTCAATGTGATTCCATTTTAAGAGCCGTAACTTAATGTAATCAGCCAAGCCACTTTCCCTGAATAAGATTTAATTCATAGATTCCAGATGGGTGTATCTTTGGGGGCCACCACTCCACCCTCTGGCTGTGCATGGCGATTCCTTTGAGAAGGTGTGTTGTGTGATGGGGGTGGGGGCTCACTGGAAACACCACATGCTGATACATTTAGAAGAAAAGGGAAGACTGAAACTCATTTTCCATGAAAATGGGAGGTAATCAGACCCTTCATTTTTGAAGGTCTATATGGGGTCTAACTGACTCCAAGGGAAATCAGAAGAGAAAAGGAGGTATTTCTAGGTCCAACAAGGTCAGACCCCTGGCTGCTACTTTTGTCCCAACTCTGGGTGAGCTACAAATGGCCTAAGGCAGGGATGGAACAGCTCAATTCACAATCACCGAGATATGATCAACCCAAGTGCCCATCAACTCATGAATGAGTAAATAAACTGTGGTATATGTATACCGTGAAATACCATTCAGCCATGAAAAAAGATGTGAACTTTACATCTTTGTATTTACCTAGATAGACTTGGAGAACATTCTCCTAAGTAAAATATCATAAGAATGGAAAATTAATCATCTAATGTGCTCAATACTAATGGGAAACCAAAAGATGAACAATTACCCACCCATACAAGAGAAAAACACAATTAAATTCAAGTCGTGGGGAAGGGGAGGAGGGAAGAGAAGGGACAGGGGTTTGTAAGCTCACACTTAAGGGGTACAACATAGGGGTATATGTCACCTCCTGGGTGGCTCAACTACACCTTGGATTTACCTAACAAGCCCAAACAATGTAACCTAATCATTTGTACCGTTATATTAATCTAAAATTTAAAAACTAAAGTTTACAAGAAAAAAAAGGAAACAGTAAAATCTCCCATAACTAGTCCCGATCCTTCCCTAACTGAGATCTCAGAACTGCCCTCAGGGTCACTTCGCCCACCACCAGGGGCCTCCTCCATAGCCCTACTGCAGACAGTGTCCCCACAGTGCCTCCAAATGTGGTAACTTCTGAGGCATCCTGGACACACGTTGGTAGAGGTTGGTTTCAGAATTGCTTTACTGCCAGGGTATTGGGCCCTTCCCAGACTGGGGACAGACCAAGACAGACATGAGCCTGTCCCCCCATCCCAAAGGCGGGGACTTTGAAGAGTACTTTATTTAGCACCTTGGGCACCAGTAACCGAGCCCACTGTCTCAGGTTCCTGAGCAAGCACTGGCCAGCAAGGCGAGTAGAATCCTTGTGAGAGAAGCATGGGGAGGAAAGTGGAAGACAACGTAACAGCCCTCACCACTGATTAGCCCTGGATGAGAGGATGGAGGAGAATTATTTCTCTTCTATGATCTTGCTTGTTGCTCTCTCCAGGTTTTCTAACAGGTGTACATTCTGTTTATAATCAGAACCAAGAAGCCTTTGCATGGGGTTGGGGGAGAGTGAACATGCCGGAATAAAGCAGCAGAGCTCAGACATTCATCTGAGCAGCCACTAGCTCAGCTTTCCTTGGACACAAGAACTCCAGATTTCAGGCATGATAGGAGTTGAACAGTCATATTCAGGCCCTCAGATAAACATATACAGTATTCACATAATGGCTCCCTTTTCCTTATCAAGACTGTGCCTGTTGGTAACCAAGACACCTGTCATAGCTGAAAATGAGGACAGTGACAGATGTACTCACATGTCATAGCTGAAGATGAAGAGAGAGACAGATCTGTGCATGTGCACACACACACACACACACACACACACTTCCCAACTCTGTGTTAGTTTCTTAGGACCATCATAGTAAACTACCCAAATCTGGGTGGCTGTAAACAACAGAAATTTATTCTCTTACAATCCTAAAGGCTAGAATGCTGGAATCAATGAGTTGGCGGGGTCACACTCCCTCTGAATCCTCTACGGGGCAATCTGGTTCATGACTTTACTTCTTTTTTTCTTTATGATTTTACTTCTTTTGTTACCAGTAATCCTTGGTGTTCCATCACCCCAACCTCCACTTCTGTCTTCACGTGGCTTCCTCCTGGCCATCTGTCTCTTCTCTTCTCTTTATCAGGGCACCAGTCACATTGGACTGGGGCTAATGACTTCATCTTAACCACATTACCTCTGTTTTTAACTAAGGTCACTAGACAGGTCCAGAGGGTTAGGACTTCAACATATCCTTGTGAAGAAGACAATCCAACTATCAACCCCCCATCCCAGTCACCTGTGTCCCACCAGAAAATGCCTTTGAAACTTGAAACCATTGCCTTTCACTTGGACTGCTCTGCCTCCCACATGCACCTTGCCCTCCAGTCATCTGTTATTGTTAGAGATGCTAAAATAGGGGAAGCCATTTGTTCATCCCCCAATTCTAGCTCTTCTCTGCTGCCCTGGTATCTGCAGGCACCTGGGAGGTGGACCCTCCTTCTTCTGCTCCTTGCTGAATCTTGTTCCTGCTCAGGCGAATTATGTGCACCTGTAGCCGGGCTTGGGCTTTATTCCTGCCCTGGGCAGCTGGGGTTGGCCTCTGTCTCTGCCACACCTTGGGTAAGGAACACCTGCATGTGCAGTCAGAGGGCTAACCTGTCAGAAGTTGGGGGCTCACACAGGACAGGCGCACACAAGCATCATCATGGTGAAAACCAGGCTCCTTGTAGCCATTACGGTCTCTCCTTATAGGCAGAGTCCCATGGAAAGGGAAATTCATTTGCTCATTTGCTTGTTCATCTATTCGGTATTTATTGAGTACTTACTATGTGCTGGGAACTTTTCTGTGCAGTTGGGGTACATCCTTGGACCAAACAGACCCAAATGTCTCTCCTCCAGGAGCTGAAGGCTCGCTGAGCCTCTGTCAAAGGCAAGAGACAGGAGATAAAAGTCTTCAGTGGGTTCCATCTGCAGCAGATGTGGTGTCCTCCAGTCTGGGCAGCCTCTCCATGGCCTGGGCTGGGGTATATGCTGTGGCAGAGACACCCTGTGCCTGGACCTGGCCTCTGGGCTCCTGGCTGATTCCCCCTCTCCCAATCTGACTGCAGGTTCTTTCTTTCCACACTGAATCTCTCTGCCCTGTCTGCACTTGAGGGCCTGGAGGCTCCACCTTCTTGTCTGGGTAATTTGCATCTCTCTGCTTGGCTTCGATTTGGACATTGATTTCGAGGGCAAGCTGATGGCCCTGTCCCTTGTGTCTTTCATTAATCAGCTGTAAACCACACATTAATGACTACTGGCTAGGGTAATGTTTTCCCCTGTGTGTTTGTTAACCATTTATGTGTTATTCCTGAAATGTCATGGTCCTCACTGTGGAGACAGAGATCTACCTAAGGGGAAGAACGTGACCCACTTGGGAGTCTTAAGCCCAGGACTAAGCCATACTGATAATTCTTCCATTTTAGACCAGCACCTTCCAGGAGAAAAAAATAATGCCAGCCATATATAGAACTTAGAATTTTTTAGTGGCCACATCAGGGGGAAAAGAGAAATAAATAGGTAAAATTAATTTTAATAATATATTTCAGTTACTCTACCTTTAAAAAGTATCATTTTAACATGTAATTTGATGTAGGATATTAATGAGATATTTTACATTTTTATGCTAATATTTGAAATACAGTGTGTATTTTCCATTTACTGCATATTTTGATCTAGATTTTCTACATTTCAGTAGATAACTTTCAGTTTCCTCATTTGAATAATCAGGACACGAATGCCTGTTCTGTGTTGCTGTGATGGTAGAAGGAGTTTATGTGTGAGAACTGGGAGGTTGTAGGGCAACAGTTCTCAATCTATGGGTGACCCACAGGAACTGTATTAAAGGGTCGCGGCATTAGGAAGGTTGAGAACCACTGTTGTAGGGGGATTCATAAACATCCAGCTTTTCTCATCTTCATAAAATTCACTAATTTGGTATGTGTTGGATAAGGGTTAATGTTTGGTTCAAAGTGTAAATGAGCTTCTCATACATACTAGTTCATCTATTCTTTTCTTTGTTATTTTGTTATTTTTCTTCAGACTTTGTTTGTTTTGTTTTGTTTTTTTCTTTTATTTTCTCTCTAAAAACTTCCTGGAAGATTACTTTCTGTGGTGGTTTCAACTGTGCTCTACCCCTATGAAGAAATGTTAAATAGGATCTTTGTAAATGTGATTAAGTGAAGATGTGATCATACTGGATTAGGGCAGGTGCTGATACAATGACTGCTATCCTCATAAGAAGTGGGAGATTCAGATAGAGAGGCAGACACCTGGGTGGAGTGCCTTGTGGCAGGATGCAAGATTGTCCCTACACGTCAAGGGACACCAAAATTGTTGGCAACCACAGAAGGAGGAAAAGGCAGAGCCTTCAGAGAGAGCATGGCCCTGCTGACACATTGATTTCAAAGTTCTAGTCTCCAGAACTGATGGGAAACATGTTTCTGCTGGTTTAAGCCCCCAGTTGTGGCAGTTTGTTATAGCAGCCAACGGACACTAATACACTCTCAGTTGACTGTTTCCACTTCCTCCCTGCCCCCATGCATTCCTCACCCCACTGTGCTCACACTTTGCCCCCAGCATTCATTGACACCTTGACAGGGTGCTGCTGGAGGTGCCTCTGCCTTCTGCATTCCCAGTTGCAAAGGCTTGAAAGTCAGACTGCCTTGAGGTGCTAGCTTACAAGTTAGAGATGCAGGTCTAAGGAAGCTTGTCATTCTCCAAGGTTCTGAGCTTCACATGACAACCCAAAACAAGAGCTGTCTCTAGACTTCAAGGTCTTTATCTGCACAAGCCAAAACTTTCATCTGGAAGTACACAAAAGGAGTGGGGCTTACCAAGGAGCTCGCTAAGGTCTTCACAGAGCAGCCTGCACTGTAGCTAAGCCTTGAAGAAAGACCAAGTGATTTATTTATTCAAAAAGCCAGAAGGGATAAAGAGGCACTTTCTATTTGTGTTTGCAGAAGAAAAAACACAACACCAACAGTGTGAGATGTTCAAGATGTCGGAAGGAGGAGCGTAGGGGTATGGTCATTGAGGAAGGAGGTGGCAGGAGTTTGCTTGGATAAAATCGGAGCACGCTAGATGGTGGAAAGGCTGGGATGTGGGGTTGGGGTTGTTGCACCTGCGATTATGTCATACCTGTACCCAGTGGTTGCTGAGATTTACCTGGAATCTGCCAACAAGAATTTGAGCTTCATTCAAAGATGAATCTGAATTATCACTAAAAACATTACAAGGCTCTATACTCTAATAGGAGAGGCTCAATCCTCTCTTGGGACAAACTTCAGTAGAGCTGCTAAGGCAGGGCCCAGTGCTCCAGGATGGTTAGCCCCTTGTCCCGCTCCAGCTTCCATGGCACACTGGGGTAAATTGTCAGTTTTGGTGACCTTTCTTTTGCTACAGCACAGACTGTGTGACAGCCACCCCCTTAAGAGTCTACAGGAAAGTAGAAGAAATATAACCATGATCCCATAGCCCAACAAATCAAGCTGTTTTAACTCCTAGACCACATCTAGGAAGGCTTTTTTTATAGTTATTATATTGTAGATACAATCTGATGACATACTTTCTTCCACTTAGTATTATGTCACAGACCTTATTTTGTTCACATTGCCAGTCTTTATCATTATCTTACTCAGTGACTCTGTAATATTTCATCAAGTTGATGGACCCTAATTTACTTACCTGTTCCCCTATTATTGGCCACTTTTTCTCTAATACAGATAACACTATTATCTCTATAACCAGTGCGTCAAAAGCTGACCAAGCAGATAACAGCCAGAGGTAGACATGAATTATGCATCGGGCCAGGTTGCAAACAATCTCTTCTATTTAACTTAGGGGCAGCAAATAGAAGGCCAGCAAGCCCTTGCGAGTAGTAAGGAACTGAGCTATGGAGTGAATGAGGGGATTTTCAAAGATAAATACGGGCTTTGACGAGATTGGAAAGTATACTCATTTCCCATGGCTACTGTAATAAATTATCACAAACTTCGTACCTTAAAACAACAGCCATTTATTTTTGTACCGTTCTGGAGGTCAAAAGTCTAAACTCGTGGCGTCAGCATGGTGAGCTTCTTCTGGAGGCCCCAAGGAGAGTCCATTCCTTGCCTTTCTCCTGGCGTCCAGTGGCTGCTGGCAGCCCTTGGCTTCCTTTGACATACAGCTGCATCACTCCAGCCTCCCCCTGCCTCAGTCCTCACACAGTCTCCTCCACATATCTCCTCTCCTCTTCTTCTATAAGGACACTTGACATTGGACGTAAAGCCCACCGTATTCCGGGATGATCTCATCTTAAAATCCTCATTCCATCTACAAAGACCCTATTTCCAAATAAAGCCACAACTCCAGGCTCTGGGCAGACATATCTTTTAGGGTTCACCATGTAACTCACTAGGGGAAGGAAAGCATTTAGATTTGTGGCCACAACTGTATGTTACAAGTTCACATTCTACACATGTGGCTCTATATTCTCCTCACTGGATAATATTTTAGCAATATGGTTCCATATCAGTGCATGGAGCTCTCTTCTGTTGGTTTCTCTTAATCATTAATAATGTTTCACCATGGTCAACATGACAATGGCTATCCTTACACAGGCTTCTGTCCTACTGTGCACTTGTCTAAGATACCTAACCAGTTGTCTAACACCATTGATCAAATAACTTCTTTTCTCTATAAACTTAAAGTAAGTAAATATATATATATATGTATATACATAGTGTATGTGTGTATGTGTACATATGTATACACAAATGCTCAATACATACTAAGAGTTTATACATACTAACATTTATTGAACATTTCCTGAATGTCAGGTCTTATGCTGACATTTTTATAGAGTACTTCATTTACTTATAACAAAAACATCTGATGTCAGCATTATTATTATACTGTTTTTCTTACTCATTACTAAGGAGAAGACCACTTTCCCAAAAGATTAAGCAACTTGCCCATGGTCCCATCATAGAAGATGCTGAATGCGATATTGACCCCAGTCCCCAACTCTGTAGGCTCTTCTGTTGGCCTTTACACTGGATTTATATATATTTGAAGTTCCATTTCTGGACTCTATTCTGTAGTTTTGTCTGCCAGCCTGCTCTTCACCATTACTACACAGTTTTAACTTTCATTGTCTAACAACACATGACCATTATCTGGTAGACTTGTTTTCTTGTTCAAAAACTTCCCTGATAGTCTCACATACTTCTTTTCCTAGATAAGTGGTACATAATTTTGTTAAGTTGCAATAGAAATCCTATTGGATTTATATTGTACCTGCATTGAATTTATAGATTAATTTAGGAAGAATTGATGCCTTTACAAAACTGGATTTCTTTTGACTCCATAAAATCTTTTATATTTCTAAATAGATTGTCATTGCTTTCTTCACAGAGGTTCTTCCAATTTCTAGTTACACTTGTTCCCAATGTTTTTTTCTGATGACTTTTATTTATAGGATTTTTCTTGCATTACATTTTTGAACTGATCATTACTTCCATTACATTTTCTGTTTATTGTGCATTGTGAAGCTACAGGCTTTTTATATTAATTTTGTAACCAGCCACCTTAGTAAAATCTTCTATTTCCTTTCTAATATGTTTTTCAGCTGATTCACCAGGACTGATTTGCAAATAATAACCTTTTTTACTTCCCTTTTAAAAATAGGCATATCTTTTATTTCAATCTCTTATTTAATTGCTTTGGCATTTATATCTGAAATGGAGCATCCTCATCTTGTTCTGAATCTAATAGAAATGCTTAGATTATTTCAACATTAAATGCAAAGCAAAATTTGAATAAGAGATGCTTTTCTCCTTTGTCATGTTAAAAAGTGGCCACTTCTTTCCATTTTACCAAGGCTTTTATCAGGTATGAATGTTTTATTTCTTGAAAACTCTTGTAGGCATCTACTGATATTCACCTAACAAATATTTGTTGAGTAGTGCTAGGCATACTGTACCGGTAAACAAAGTCTCTACCCTCCTGGAGAGTAATGGAAAAATTTCAAAGAAGAAAGTCCAAGAAGGCTACTTGTCAGTGGAAGTTTGAGGGGAGGGGTGAATGCAGTTGATCCATGTGAGATCTCGGGAAAGATAACAAACAGTAGGATCAGAAATGATCAGGTGAGTTTCTCTTGGACTTGTTAATGTGATGGTGAATGAATGCGCATTCCCTAATAGTGAGCCATCTTGCACAGCTGAAGAAAATCTCATTTCATCACAATGTAGAGTTATTGTATTATGTTGGTCAGTTAACAGACATTTTGCATCCATTATTTATAAGCAACTTTGACCTGGGGATTTTTGAGCTTATCTTTGGAAAGTTTTGCTTTGTGAGTTAGACTGGCTTTAAAAAGGAATCTCTGAATTGTCTTTCCTTTTCTGTGTCCCGGTACCATTTCCTTGATGAAGGAATTATTTTATTGACCGAAAATACGGCTCGGCACCTGTGGCTCAAATGCCTAAGGCACCAACCACGTACACCTGAGCTGGCAGGTTCGAATCCAGCCAGGGCCTGCCAAACAACAATGATGGCTGCAACCAAAAAAAAAAAAAAAAAAAAACTGGCCAGGCATTGTGGTGGGCACCTGTAGTCCCAGCTACTTGGGAGGCAGAGGCAGGAGCCTCGCTTGAGCCCAGGAAGTGGAGGTTGCTGTGAGCTGTGATGCCACGGCACTCTCTCCAGGGTGACAGCTTGAGGCTCTGTCTCAAAAAAAAAAAAAAGGACCAAAAATACTCTCTCATAAAACTAGATGTCCTGATGCTTTGGGGAGAGTGTGAGAGGGCCAATCACAACACTAGGATATTCTTTCATGTGTGGATTTATTTTATGATTGTGCATTCATGTTGGTTTTCCATTTGTTTTCAATCAAATTTGTTAGTTTGTGCTTTCTTGGAAATTCATTCATGCTTTGGAAAACATTGTGACATATCATTGTAATTTCATATTTATTTCTGATTATTTGCCCTTTCTCTTTTCTTAATTTTTATCAAATAATAATTGTGTACATTAGTGCAATCATGGGGCACAATGTGCTGACTTCATATACAATCTGAAATATTTTAATTGAACTGTTTAACATAGCCTTCATGGCATTTTCTTAATCACTATATGAAGACATTTATGTTCTGCATTTAGTAAGTTTCACCCGTACCCTTCTAAGATGCACCATAGGTGTGATCCCACCAATCGCCCTCCCTCCACCCATCCTCCCTGCCCTTTCTCTTGAATGATTTTTATGTGTTTAAATTAAATGCTTTTTATAACTTATTATTTACATATAATAAAATGTATCCTTTTTAGAAGGACAACTTAATGAATTCTGACAAAGGTATACAGTTGTATAATCCTACCACTATGGAGACAAAGAAGATTTCCAGAAGGATTCCCCATGCTTTTTGTAATCAATGCCTCCCCTTCCACCGACCCTGAAAACCTCTGATCTGATTTCTTTCCTATAGCTTTTCTATTTTTAGTATGTCATGTAAATGGAATCCTGCAAGATGTGGTGTTTTGAGTCCAATTTCTTTCACAAAGCATAATGCCCTCAAAGTTTATCTATGTTATTCCATGTACAGTAGACCCTCCATAGTTGACCACCTCCCTGCATTGACCAGCTCCTTAAGTTGACCTAATTTCCATAGACTGGACATGCACCACGTATGCCTGTCAGTACAGAAGGCCTGGTTCCTTATGTTGACCCTCTCTGTATGTGGACCCATTGTTACAAGTTGACCCTTGGGTCCTCAACTTACAGAGGTTCTGCTGTACTTTGTTTCCTATTTGCTGATTAGAACTCCTTACTATAATTATATCCCAGTTTATCCATCCATGAATGGAAATGTAGATTGTTCCCAGTTCTGTCTACTATGAATAAAACTATGATGAATATTTTGATACAAGTCTTTGACTAGACATATATTTTTATTACTCATGGGTAAATATCCAGGATTGGGTATGATGGGTCACCTATAAAATATGTGTTTACCTTTATAAGAATCTGCCGGACTGTTTTCGAAGTGGTTGTACCATTTTGCAGTCCCAACAGTAGTATGTAAGAGCGCCAGTCACTTTGTATCCTTGTGAAGACTTTGTGCTATTTTCTTTTCCCCACTTTAGCTGTAATAGGTGGAGTGCCTGAGTCATAAGATCTCATTTATTATTATTATTTCAGGTTAATGTGGGGCTACATACGATTATGTTACATAATTGTACTTTTTTATGTCTTATCTCAAAATTCTTAGCCTAATGCAAAGTTGCAGAATATTTCTGCTGTGTGGAGCTTTAATCTAGGTTCACATTTTAAATATGGATGTCTATGCGAGCACCATTTGTTGAAAATGTTATTGTTTCTCTTGTATTATCTTTTCCTTAAATGTTTGGTAGAATTTCCTGCTGAAAAGAAAGTAAAAAAGAAAGAATTTCCTGCTGAAAATCATCTGGGTCTGGATTTTCTTGGTAGAATAATCATATAATTATTCTGGAGTGAACGCTGGTAATTTGTATCTTTCAAAGAATTTGTTCCTCTGTGGTGTCAAATTTATTGGCATAAAGTGCTTATAATAGTTCCCCCCTTTTTAATGTCTAAAAAATCTGTAGCAATGTCCCCACTTTTATTCTTGATACTAATGATTTGTACATTCTCTCTTTTCTTTCTGGATCAATCTGGCTAGAGGCTTATCTTTTTTATTGATCTGTTCAAAGAATGACCTTTTGATTTTATCATTTTCCTCCACTAGTGTTTCTGTATTCAATTTCACTGATTTTGGTCCTGATCTTTAGTAATTATTTGTTTATACTTACTTTGTATTTGATCTGCCCTTTCTTTTCTTGTTTCTTAATGTAGAAGCCTAAATTATGGGTATGAGAACATTCCTTTTTTTTTTTTTTTTTTTTGGCGGTTTTTGGCTGGGGCTGGGTTTGAACCCACCACCTCTGGCATATGGGGCCGGTGCCCTATTCCTTTGAGCCAAAGGCTCCACCCACATTCCTATTTTCTAATGCAGAATTTTTTTCTCACTTTCTTGTCCTCAGTAGAGTGCTATGGTGTCATAGCTCACAGCAACCTCTAAGTCTTAATCACAAGTGATCCTCTTGCCTCAGCATCCCAAGTAGCTGGAAATACAGAAGCCTGCTACAATGCCTGGCTATTTTTAGAGACAGGGTCTCACTCTTGCTCAGATTGGTCTTGAACTTGTAAACTCAGGCAATCCGCACACCTAGGCTTCCCAGAGTGCTGGGATTACAGGTGTGGGCTACCGTGCCTGGCCTCTAATACAGATATATTAATGCTATAAATTTATTTTTTAGTACTACTTTGGCTATATCCCACCATCCTACATCATTTGCTATGCTGTGTTTTCATTTTCAATTAATAGATGTGCATTCATTTTCCTAGTGATTTATTCTTTGATCCATGGGTTAAAGAGATTTTTTGTGTAATTTATAAATATTGGGAAAGTTTTCAGATATCTTTATATGTTTGTTATTGATTTTTAGTTTAAATTTACGGTAGTCAGAAAACACATTTTATGAGATTTCAGTTATTTTAAATTTGTCGAGATATGTTTCATAGCATAGTATATGGTCTATGTTGGTGAATATGCCAGGAGCACATGAAAAGAATGTGTATTTTGCTATTGTTGGGTGGAGTATGTGTAATGTTTCTTAGGTCAAGTTGATATATAGTTTCCTGAAGTTTTCTCTTGTCTAGATGATTTTCAGTTCATTTATTCTATCCGTCACTGGAAGAGAAAAGTTTTCAGCTATAATTGTCTATTTCTATATTTCTCTTTTCAGTACTATCTGGCGTTGTTGGTGGTGTATTGTTATTGTTTTATGTTAACTGTTGTTAGATGCCTTTTGATATTTCTATTTGTATAGCTTTTATTTGCTGTTGGCTTATCGACATTATTATCTAGATGGAAATGTATTTGATTCCCAAGAAAGTCAATCTTGAATATATCTTTTAAATCAACTCTATTGTTATTTTACTTTTATTAATTCCTCCTTCTGCTATCCTCAGAATTTTACGATATGCTTTTTTCCATCAATATTTTGAATCAAATGCCTTCAATAATTTATTTTCCCACTTTTCTGTATGTAATGAAACATGGAAGTATGAAGTTTTGGCAGCATTTCCTAAGTTTTTGTATGAAACATAGCAGTTACTGTTCTTTTCTAAAATTTCTGGAACAAAATGAGATTCTGACTTATACTTTGAATCAAATTTTGATTATATTTTTAAAATTTTCCAAGAGGGTTGAGTTTCTGTGTGTTCCCACTTTTGTGATTTCTTTCTAAATTTATTGAGTTGTAGTCAGACTTAGTCTGCTCCATTTCTAGAATTAAACAAGTTTCCTTCTACCCAAGCAGGTGGTGTTATAGTAGCAGCTATAGACAATAGGTAACAAATTTGTATGGCCATATTTCAATAAAAATTTACCTACAAAATCAGAGGGAAGGCTAAATTTGGCCCATGACCATGCCAAACCTATCCTGGAGGGGGCCATACAACTCTAACTTCATCATCTTACTTCTCTTATATTTTCTTTAATATTTCCTTCTGAGTTAAATCAGAAAATGAAACAAAAAATACAGTCGAAACTTGTTTGAGACTGCTTCCCCTTTCAAATACTTTACCTCCCAACAACCAATTATCATTTTTAGAAAAGAGAAAATTATTAATACATCATTTTGTACCAGTAATACCTTCAATTTGACATTACTTTGGAATTTGTTCAATCTTTATGATTGCCATGTTATAAGGCCATTTCAGAACAATGAAAATTTGATTTAATTAAATAGCTCCATCAGTGGTAAGATCTGAATGTATTCCCCAAATTTTATGTGTTGAAATAAAATTATCAATGTGATGGTATTAAGAGGTGAGATAGGGGATTATTAATGGGATTAGCATCCTCATAAAAAGAGGAGCTGGGGAATTGTCCTCTCCTTCCCATATGTGAGAATTCAGTAAGTTGACACCAGCTTTGACGCAGAGAGCAGCCCTCACCAGGCACCAAATTGCCTGCACCTTAAACTTGAACATCCCAGCCTCCAGAACTATAGGAAAATAAATTTCTTCTGTTTATAAATTACCCCCTCCCAGGTATTTTATTATAGTAGCAGAATGGACTGAGCTAAACTTAGATCATCTTTTTGTATATAATTTCATTTTTGTATTGCAAGATGGATTGATCTCTTATCAGGTTTAATTCTCTGGTCACCCATGTATAGAGAGTGTATAATTTTCTCTTAATGGGAAAAAATGTTCAGGATGGATTTAACGCAGAGAATACAGTTTCTTGTCTAAGAGAGGGGTTAATTATTCTGGAGAGATCATTCTTCATGTGCCTCACAGGTTCCCTAAACATATTTTCTAATTTTGTTGCCAATAGAACAGTTATTTTTTTTGTTAATTTTATCAAGAAAGCATCACCTTACATATTAGCCAAACGTTTTCAAATAAATACATTGAAGGTTTCTGCTGAATTATAATTTCACCTTTGCCACTTACTACATAAGCGTATAAAATTGGATCTATTCCAGTATCTCTGTGTTATTCCACTGATTTGTTATCTGGCCAATAATGTTCTATTTTGTTTATAGTGACTTTATTATAAGATTAATGAAAAGTAATGGTGGTCTCTCCTACTTTTTATAGTTTTCTTGGTTTACTTAGATGTATAGTCTTCCATATACCCTTTAAAATAATTTGGTGGTTCAATTCATGAATTAAAATTGTGTTCCATCAATGTACAGGGTGTCCATAAAATTCATGTGCAATTTAAAATTTACAACTGTTGGGCATGAACTTTATGGACACCCTATATTGGTTTTAGAAAGACTGACATGATACTAAGTTTGTTCACTCATATCTATAAGGTGTTTTTAAAAAATTGTGTTCTGGATATATGTTTGTGTCTTTTAATGAAGTTTATTGTTTGTTTGTATTTTAGTGTGTATTTTTGTAAGTCCAAGACCATTACCATCAAATGTTCTCTTTTTGTCTCATATTGTTGTAGTCTTTATTATGAATGGATTTTTCTTGTTTCTCATTATTGCTATTGATTTTTATCCATTTTGATTGATTCTAAATTGTCATTGTTTTCAAGTAGTCTCTCAAGTTTTGTGAGTTTACAGTCACATCATTTGCAAATATATGCTATTCTGTCCTTTCTTCTTCAGTATTTTTGCGAAGTGTTCCATTTCTTGACTGAGTGTGTTGGCTTTGACCACGAAAGCAACATTAAATAGAAATGGAGATGTTAGACGTGCCTGTCTTGTTCATGATTTCAAAGAAACTGGTCTCAGTATTTTACCCCTTAATAAGAGGTTTATTGAAGGTTTTTTTTTTAAGTCTTTATTATATTTAAGTAGGGCCCTCAATTCCTATTTAAGTTAAATTTTTCATTAGGAATGTCAACTGGATTTTGTCAAATGTATCTTGGCATCTGCATCAATGAAGATCTCCTCTGTGATTCATTCCAGGAAATCTTCAATTGGCTTAAGTGATAAGTGAACACATTTGTTTTTTATAAATGAAAATGCCCAAGCAAAAGCTACCTGGAGGCCAGCTTGATACATGGTTAAAATTCTTAGGGACACTGTGGCCCCACTATGGCCCTTTGATCAGCCACAATAACTCCAGAACTTGTACACACTTAGCATCAAATCCAGTGATGGGTAAGACATAAGTATTCCTAGGGTTCTGTGTCTTTTTGCATCTTGCTTGGGCAGGGCCATGGGCTCACCTCTGAATCAGAGAATCATTATAATTAGAGGAATGTGATGAGCTGATTGCTCAGATGTAGATCACGAGCTCCTGAGCTGGGTAGAGGCCCATCCAATCTACATCTGCTGAGGAGAGTAGCAGGTGCATCCCCAGAGGAAAGCTTTGGCTTCAGTTGCTAGAACAAGGGGAAATAGCTACTGGGTGGCACAATAACAGATGTCACTTCAGCATCTATTGATTCAACCATATGCCTTTCCCCATTAATTTCTGGTTGTAATACATTGTCTTGATGTATTTGTTGCTGATGAACCATCCTTGGAATAATCTTTGCTTAGTCATGATTTATCCTTTTGATACACTGATTGATTCCATTTGTTTAAAATTTCCCATCTGTATTTATAAGCAAAATTGATTTCTAGTTTTATTTTTTGCAGTATTTGCATCATTTTTTGGGATATTTGATATATAAAATGATGGAAAACTTCAGTTTCACATGGATGGAAATAATTTAATTGCCATTAGAATTATCTTTCAAGGATGTATTTGAAAAGGAAGCTGGAGAGAAAGAATTTAGACATTATGTGGTTTTTATAAAAGACAATTAAATAACTTTCTCAAACCATTACATGATTTTCTTCTCCTTAGTTGAATTTAATTATTTTTCCTAGAAAAATTATCACTCTCTAGACTGGTTACTATAGAGTTATGTATAAAAATTTTATTAAATTTCAATTCAACCTCTTTCTTATTTATGCTTACATCATCCTTCTCTTTTTTAATATTTTATATTATACTCTCTTTATCTTTACTTTCACCAAAGGTGTGGTTTTTAATGCCAGCATTACTATTTACTCAGCTAAAAATATCATGTGATTATTTTCAGCTCTGATATTCTAACTTTACATGTACGTATTTACTTTTGTTCTTTTTTACTAACTTATAGCGTTGAACATACTTGGGTTGCTTTTCTCTGATTTGTCGTTAGCTATTTCCATGTGTTTTGGCATCTTCTTTGTCTCTCTTCTTCCTTCACCATTCCTTTTCAGATAGTTTACAATTTCCATTTGGATCTCCTATTTGATCTAGGGTCTGAATATTTAGATAAAGCTTCTTAGCTTCCAAGAAATTAGGGCTTTAACTTTAATTGGACTGCATTATGATTAGAAATGTGACCTATATACTCACTGCTGTAACAGAATGAATTATGATTTTCTTCTTAGCCAAAGAACCTTAAATGATATACATATATATGTCTATATATGTATGTCAAGGACATATGGAAAGAATGTATGTTCATAAAACTTCAGGTGCTTTAACTGCATCAGTGTGCTTTATGATACATTATATATTTGCATATATATAGTTTTAATTGATCCTCTCTGTGAGTCCTTTTTGTCTCAATTATCTGTCAAATAAATGACAAAAAGAAGTGGTCTCTTTAGCTACTGAAAAAATATTCAAATCTCCTCCTTCAGTTGTAGTCATCGAATTACCTTCACATTTTCAGTATTTTTTGTTTTAGATGTTTGACTACTGTGTTGTTTACAACCGTTATATTTTTTAAGGTGTCAATATCAAGTGTTTTCTTTTTTACAATTCCTTATATTTGAAATTTTTTGTTGCTCATAATTTTTTAAATAAATAAAAGTTGGATTAGAATTATCATGTGTGCTATAGCTTCCCACATTTCCTAAATACCTCAGTCCTCAAACTGGGTCAGGTGGTGTTCACATGTTGTTAGTGAAAGTAATCACCCTCTTGGTGGGATCACACTTACGGTGCATCTTACAAGAGTACAAGTGAAAATTACTAGATGGAGAATATAAATGTCTTCATATGGTGATTAAAAGGCCATGAAGGCTATGTTAAATAGTTCAATGAAAATGTTTCAGATTGTATATAAAGTCAACACACTGTCCCCCATGATTGCACCAATGTAATTATGATTTAACAAAAATTAAAAAAAAAAGTAATCACCCTCGAAGCACTTGAGGAAAGTTTCTGTGTGATTGTGATACACTCAGCAATGGAAGTCCAACAGTTTTAAACAAACACTGGTCATCACCAGGCTAATCACTTATAATCGTGAAAGAAAATGAAACTACTGAAATACTAACAAATAGATAAATTCTTAGGTAAGTCAGAGGTAATTGCCTATGATGGAATATTATGGAATCATTAAAAATGTTTATGAGAAGCTTCAAGAATCAAGGATGCAGGTTTATGTAGCCGAAAAGCAAAATGCAAAATTCATATGCAGATTGATTGAATCTATGTAAAAAAAAATGAATAAAAAAATGGAAAAATGGTGGTGGGTAACATGAAAATATGTAGATTAGCTTTCTTGGGTAATTTAAGGCTTCCCCGCTTCTTTCTTTTATATATTTTTTCTTCCTTTTTTTTTTTTGAGACAGTGTCTCACTTTGTCACCCTTGGTAGAGTGCTGTGGCATCATAGCTCACAGCAACCTCAAACTCTTAGGCTCAAGCGGTCCTCTTGCCTCAGCCTCTGAGTAGCTGGGATTACAGGTGCTCACCACAAAGCCCAGCTACTTTTAGAGAGGGGGTTTCACTCTTTCTCAGGCTGGTCTCAAAATCCTGAGCACAAGCAATCCAACCACCTTAGCCTCCTAGGGTGCTCGGATTACAGGCATGAGCCACTGCACCCAGCCTCCTTTTATGGATTTTCCATAGTCTGTACCATAAGTATTCTGTTTAGAATAATGAAACACACCTCTTAAAATCATATCATTTTTATAGCCGCAGTTTTTGCTCTTCACAGAGGCAAATGTTAGAGCCTTCCTTGCAATACCCACATGCTCACGCATGAATACGTACCAGCATGTGTGTGCACGTGCTTGGACACACACACACACACACACACACACACACACATTCTTCACAGACCACAGGCCCCCTAAGAGAACCAAGACACAAGAGGCATGAGCAACACAAGATGTTCACACAAATCCTGCAAATTTCTCAAGATTAAATGCCTTGTAATCCACATGTAGCATTATCATCTCTTTGGCTTTATTGGAAACCAGATTGCTGAGTTCCCTTCCCTCGTGTGTTCTCACACCTGCCCCCTCTTGTAAAGGCTGCACATTATTGCATGTAGGTCATGGGGTCAGACTCAGTGCCATTCAGAACTGGCTCAATGTTAAAGTCTCTGTCTATGTCTGACTTATCCTTACCCCTCCCCCCATCCCCCACACTGCTCTATCTTCCCTGAGCACACAGGACATCCTTCTGAGGACGAACATGTAAATTTCTTTGCATTTTTCACAAACGTGTTGGTTGCACGCTCACCTCCATCCTCTTGGGCCCAATTATCTGAAAATAGATTCTCGTCTATTTTAGCCCAAGCTTGGTTGGTTGCAAATAATAGAAACCCACTGTATCTGGCTTAATCAAGAGAAGAAAATTTGCCGGAAAGGTACAAAGATATCTCACACATCTCAACTCAGTCGAGAAGCTTTGGGGAATAAAAACCCGCAACAGAAACTGAGGCAGCGGCTGGCTCTGTCTCTCTCCATCTTTCTCCCTCCTTTCTCCAAGCCCCTCTGCCTTCTCTGCAAACCTGCTCCTTTCACCTGTCTCCACCCCACTTCCCCCATATAACAGAGTGTGTCATTCTAACCCCTCATAATAGTTCTTAGCCTGATGAAAACCAGAGGGAAACATTTCCAAATTCCTACAATGAAGGATCTAGTTGTCCCAGGATAGGACCAGTGTCCACCAGCTGTGACCAGTGGGGTGCACTGGAGGTTCTGGAAAACAAAGACAGCCCTGCTGCCGCACCCAGGCAGTGGTTATAAAATACTTTAAATATGATCTTAAAATGTAACACTAAGTCAATCATTTCCAATGGCTTAGGGCTTGTTTTAGTGATCTGTGTCCACTGTCTGGTATCCAGCCTGACAGTGACAATGATGGTGCCTGGGATTTAACATCCTGTAGTTAATCTGTGCTAGGCGCATCTATGGTGGCACGTGATTCTCACGATGGCACTGCTGGCTCCCTCTCCTCGAGGAGGAGTGTGGGGATGGGAGAGAACCATGACCTCGCCAAGTTCATGTAGAACCGTGACCTCACCAAGTTCACGTAGAACCGTGACCTCACCAAGTTTATGTAGAACCGTGACCTCACCAAGTTCATGTAGAACCGTGACCTCACCAAGTTCATGTAGAACCGTGACCTCACCAAGTTCACGTATGATGCATCATTTGCAGAGCTGGTGTTTGAGCCTAACTCAGACTCTCAGTCCAGATCTTCTAAAAGTGCCCCACGGCTGCCTTTCTATTATTTTGTGAGTGTGTATATGCATGTGAGCGTATTTTCTGTTAAAAAATAATCCATTTTCCAGGTGTGGTAGCTCATGTCATCCCAGATACTAAGGAGACTGAGGCGGGAGGATGGCTTGAGGCTAACCTGGGCAACATAGTACTGTTTCTAAAACAATAACAATAATAATAATAATACTTGTATTTTCTTTATAAGCTTGTTACTGTGGTGTGAAGGCATGGATTGGGTAGAAGAAGCATATTGAAAACTACAGAACACAACATAAATATTATTATCATTATTATTACTTCTCCCACTCACCCAACTTCCTACCACTATGCCCAGGGTTACATTAAGTATGGGCTTGATTTGGCAAAACCATCCTTGCATATAGTTTTGTCAGGGAAAACCCAAAGGGAGAGAAAAGGAGGATGAGTAAAGAAGTTTCTGAGACAGTAACCCTGCAGTGCAAGAAGAGGTCAACCTTGATCGTGTTTTTCTTAAGAATAATGGTTGATTTTTTTTTAACCATCTTAACATTTATGTCTTAGTTATTCCAAAGGGAAATGTAAATTAACATATCTGCTTATCAAAACTGCCTCTGCTGGCTCAGTGCCTGTGGCACAGTGGTTGTGCCGGCCACATGCATCAAGGCTGGTGGATTCAAACTCGTCCTGGGCCAGCTAAACAAAGACAACTGCAACAAAGAATAGCTGGGCATTGTGGCGGGTGCCTGTAGTCCCAGCTACTGGGAGGCTGAGGCAAGAGACTCACTTAAGCCCAAGAGTTTGAGGTTGCTGTGAGTTGAGATGCCATGGCACTCTACCGAGGGTGACATACTGAAACTCTGTCTCAAAAAACAACAACAAAAAAAACTGCCTCTATTCCTATATTCCTAAAGAGTAGACCCATATCCCAAAGCCGGAAACCTGGAAGGGTCCCAGGCTCCACCTTCTTCCTCAAACCCCACATGCAAATGGCCATCAAATATCCTTCCCTCCCTGTGAGCACACTTTCTTCTGTTAGAAACCTAACCGCTCCTTGCCCCAGCTGTAGAAATATCCCCATGCTGTCTTACTGTCTTCCTTTAATTCATCCTCATGGTTGTTACCAACTTTACAAGTTGTGCATTTGATCTTGCCTTCTGACACCCCTTCAGCCGTTCCCTAGTCTAACCTCCGGTACTTAGTGTAAGTACAAGGCCCTTCCTTTCTCTTCTCCTGCCTTTCAGATACCATGAGCCTCCAGTTCTGGCCTTTGCAAGCATTCCTTCTGCAAGGATGCTCCTTTGCTCTTTCTACACTGTACAGTCTCCATTAACCAGCGAGATATGGCTCCTCGATGGGGTGTTTCCAGACCCACCCAGAGGGACACAGTTCTGTCCTCATATGGGCTCCCCAGTTTTGCAAATATCTTTATGCTGTCCTTTCTGATAGACACAGCAATGATTCCAATATCTCTCCTCTCCAGGCTGGCACTCCATGAAGGCAGAAATTATCACAGTCATTCTTGCATACCTCAGACCTAGCACAGGGCCCAGCAAAAGATAAGTTCTCCGTGAAAAGTATTTGAATAAATGAACAAATCCATCAACAGTGTTCATTTAGTGCAGAGGTGTATGCTGATTTTGTGAGGACATTTGTTTTCTTATCTGTGGTGTCTGATATCACAGAATGTATGCAGGAACCTTTTATTTGCTGGAAAGTATCCAGGAACCTTTTATTTGCTAATCAGCTTCAATTAGCATTTGTGTATTTGCTTTGTGGCTCAAGACAACTCTTATTCTTTTAGTGGGCAATACAGGAGAATAAAGGTTGTACACCCCTGGTAGTGTCATGCTTGCTAAGAGGGAAAGAAGCTGGATTGAAATCCCATATGATTCAAAAAATGATGTCTATGAATTAAACATTGGAAGCATTTTTTGTCTTAAAAGTCAGTGATCAGAGGCTGGGTGTGGGGACTCATGCACTCTGGCAGGCGGAGGTGAGAGCAACCCTTGATGTCAGAAGTTTGAGTTCAACATGAGTAACAGTAAGACCCCATCTCTACGAAAAATAGAAAAATAATCCAGTCTCGGTGGCTAGCATTTGTGATCCCAGCTACTCAGGAGGCTGAAGCAATAGGCTTGCTTGAACCCAGGAGTTGTAGGTTGCAATGAGCTGTGATGATGCCACTATACTCTAGGGAACAAAGGTAGACTCTGTCTCACAAAAAAAAAAAAAAAAGAAAGAAACAAAGAAAAAAAGAAGAAGAAGAAAAAGGCAATGATCAGTTTTACTTCCCATCGCTGTCTCTTTTTCAAAGAGAAAATGTAATTCAGTCCTAGGTCCTGGTAATGACAATGGCTGTGAGTTGGGTTAAAGACAACAGAAGGTGTCTTAGGACCATGTCAAACAAGGATGTTGGCAGTACTGATGAGCGCATTCCTAAGTGGACCAGGCTGTGTTTTCTTGTCTTCCTGGAATGACCATCTGGACTCAACTCTTAATGCTCAAACCAATTTGTTGCTAAGGCAACCATATTACAGGCCATTCTCAATTTACAAAAGGTGATATTGTCAAAGTCACCTTATAAGTCTGGTATTTGAAAGACACAACACATTCTTCAGGGTGAAAAGTGATATAAGTAGGGATTAGAGCCTAGAGAATGGTATTTAACCCGTATTATTGTAGAACTTGTGCCAAATGAGTCAGTATCTATGTCCCTTGTCTTTCAGGTCACAGCAATATCTCAAGGCAATCTTGACTTCTAGGAAAATACCAACCAATTCTCTCTCTAGTATTTCTCCAAACTAGTCTGAGCCTTCAGGACATCTGGAGTTTAGTCAAGGGATTCTGAAACCTGGTTGAACATTGGGATTACCTGAAAGGGATTTATTAAAAGAGTCATTGGTTCAGCCTCAGACCTGTCCTATTAAAATCAAAACCCTTTGTGGGCTTTCAGAATATGTGTATTTTTAAAACTCCCCCTCCTAGGTGGTTCTGGTGCTATTTGTAAACTGCTATCCAGACTTCTTGGACAGCCCCGCCATTTTCCTCCCTGCTGCTCTGGCATTGGGGGTAGTTTTTCACACCTTTCCCCAAGTTCAAAGCTCAGTTATGTGAGTAATAGTTTCTGAAGGTGCCATAGTTCCTCCTTCCAACAGGATGACCTTGGGTGTCCTCAGAAGGTCACGACATTAGCCCAATCACGACCTCTGGGTCAGCACAACTGGTACTCACCGGGGCTGGCTCTACATCTTTACAAGGGTGGTGCCAATGACCCAGACCTAGAGACCAATGCTGTTACAATCACCAGCTCCATTATCAATAGCATGGGAATTCATTTACAAATCATTAACGTTTGTAAGCTCTGTTGCCCTCTTATTTTACTTATCTTTGAACTCAGGCATGAATCCCTGCAGAAATCTATATATAAGACACCATGTCATATTCAAAGTAACTTCTCCCAGATACTAACCTGCGATGACTTGATATTATGTCATTGCTGTCACCATTTTTGCTCTGAATCCAAACTACAACGATGAGCTATTGTGTCTCTTTGTGGAAGAAAGCCGTAGGGGGCCCACCTTACCAGTTTCCAAAAAATTCAAGACAACTAAATCCAAAGATGAACTAGATTAGATTCCATACAGAATCCTGAGAAGTCTTACTGAATTGGGTGGAGGAGTTAAATAATTTCTTATTGATAATTAATCTAATCTAATCAATTGCATAGAGTGTTATAATAATGCTTCTCGATAAATCATACTTCCCACATTCCTGCCTTTTTGCAATGTGACACTACCACTCTTTCCACTGAGCAATAGAGTCTAGTTCTCTGTTCCCTTAAATTTCTACTGACTGTGAGAATTGCTTTGACCAAAAGAATATGGAAGAAGTTACAATGTAACAAGTCTAAAAACTAGGTCTTTAAAGGCCTTGACTGGAAATGCCTATTCTTGCCCTCTTGGCCCCTAGGGGCCACCATTCTGTGAAGAAACCTAGTCTAGTCTTCTGGAAAATGAGAAATCAAATGAGAAGAATCAAAATATCCAAACCAATAGTCAATACCAACTGTCAGAGAGCTGAGTGTGGCCATTGTGGGACCTCCAGCCTCAGCGGGGGCCTTCATGTGGCAGCTGCCACGGAGAGATCCCAGGGAATTCCAGCAGTTCAGATTTCTAACTCATAGAACTACGCAAAATGATAAATCATCGTTCTACAACCTCTAGATATTGGGGGTACCAATAGATATCTGATTCAGTCCTGTGTTTTTTTATGTTGAGGAATACACAAATATAAAATTGAAAATTATTACACTTTGTCCATGCAGAGGTAATTATGATTATTAAAGTTGACTTCCTTCCAGAATTTTAATGTTTAAACCAAGACATATACAGAGTTTTTGTTCTTGTTGAGGCACCATTGGAATTCTCCTGTACATTCTGTCTTGTAACTTGTGTTTGTTGTGTAATAATACACTCATAATTTTCAAATCCCATAAATAATTTTTATATCATTTTAATGACTACATAATACTCCATCATTGAGATTTACATAATTTATTTAACCAGCTTCTGTTACTAGATAATTTTGGGCCATTATACTCAATGCTATAATGAAAATCTTTGCACATAAATCTCCCTACACATAAATGATCATTTTGTTAATATATTATGGATATTACTACTTCAGCTTTGGCCAATAGAGGAAAAAAACTCACTATTCTAATTTTTTTCATTAACTGTAAGTTTAACCAGATATGTACCATGTCTTAAGCTATTTCTATTTTTCTACTGTTTTATTAAGGAATTTCCCTTTCATACATGTAAACACTTTTAGTTTCTTTTACAATTTTTTGTAGGACACACACACACACACACACACACACACACACCCCTTGCAGCAGGGCCCCATGGAAGGTGGCCCTTCAAACCACACCTAACCACCAACCTCTGCTACTTTATAGTTATTTTAAAAAGACTATGTTAACTACATTTTTCAAGTCTTGGTTTCCTAAAATATACGAGAGGTACTGTTACCCATTTCCCCAAACCGTTGTGATTTTTGATGAGGTAAGAAAGTGTTCAACAAAATAACTCATGCAAAATAAATGTTCAACAAATATTGGCTTCCACATATACTTGTTTAACAAAATCAGAACCATATTATAATTTTAATCTTTCATAACCTGTTTTGTACTTTTTTACTTTTTAATTTTTTTGTATTTTAATTAACAAAATATTTTCATTCATTCAATAAGTACTTATTTGAATATGCATCATAGGTCTAGCTAAATAACTGGTAAAAAAATAAGTGTTCAATAAATTTTATCTTCCACATACACTGGTTTTACAAAATTAGAACCATGTTATAATTGTAATCTTTTATAATCTGTCTTGTATTTTAATTAACAAAATATTCATTCAACACATACTTACCTAAATATACACCATAGATCTAGCTAAAATAACTGGTGCCAAGTAAGTGTTCCATAAATATTGGCTTTCTTTTTTTTTTAATTAAGTCATATATACATAGATTACGAACACATTTATGCCTTTGTGGGATTCAATGTGTTAATTACTTGTACAAATTGGAGTGCTTACATTCTACTAATTAACAAAGCTTTACCTCATTTACTTAATCACGGTGTTAAGACATTTGTGTTCAATACTTGATAGATTTGACTTGTACCCTTGCAATATGCTTCATAGGTGAGGTCCCACTATTATTCTTAGTAAAGTATCTCAGGAATGGAAAAATATATATATCCAGTGTACTCAGTACTACAATGTTGACTTTCATATCTACTTCTTTTAACCATATTATAATTATAATATTGTATAATCTATTTCATATTCTAATCAACACAATAGTTTCATTCTTTTGAATGAATACCTTACTTGAACATGCGCCACAGGACTGGCTTTGTTCTAGGCGTTAACAGGGAGAAAACAGACAAAATCCTGCTTTCATGGAGCTTACCTTCTAGTTGAGAGAAAGTAGGTGATGAACAAATATTTGTCAAATCAGATGGTGATGATAACTGTAGAAAAAACGTGATGCAGAACAGTAGAGAGAGAGAGTGTCCTGCCAATCGGTGCAGGAGGAACATTTTGTTTTCAATAAAATAAAAAAGTCATTTTACCACAAGGACATTTGCACTTGCATGTTCATAGCTGCTCAGTTCACAGCCACAAAGATGTGGAAACAACCCAAGCCATGAATGGGTTCATAAACTGTGGCTTGTGTATACCACCGAATACTACCCAGCCATAAAAAGATGGAGATTTTGCATCTTTTGTGATAACCTGGACGGACTTGGAGAACAATCTAAGTATCATGGGAATGGAAAAACAAGCATCATGTGGACTCACTACTAAATTTAAAGTAGTACATTAATAGCTACAGTCTCATATGAGAGAAAAACTCAATTGGATTCAAGTGTAGGGCCGAGGGACCGGGCTCAGTGGGCTCTCACCTGACAGATGTAATGCACCAGTATGTGGCTCACTTCTTGGGTGAGAGACACAGCTACAACTCAGACTTTAACCTTACAAATGCAAACAATGTAACCTGATTGTGTGTACCCTCATATTAATTTAAAATACATTTTTTTCCAAAGGCCTGGCTCCAGAGATGGCATTTAAACAGGAACCTGATGGAAGGCAAATTTCTCTCCCCAGGAAGATCACTATAGGCAGAGAGAACAGACAGTGCGAAGGGCCCAACGGGAGACCCTGGTTAGTCTGTTTCAAAAATAATAACACTATGGCTGGAACAGAGTAAGTAAAAGAAAGAGTAGAAGAAAATGGCTTTTTATTCAACAGATTATTGCGTCTGCTCTGCTGAGAACAGACTGAGGGTGGGTGAGGGTAGAAGTAGGGTTACTGACGAGGGGACAGTTGCAACAGCACAGGTGAGAGATGGTGCCAGCTCAGACCAAGCTAGAAGGGAGTGGTGAGAAGTGGTTGAATTCTCAATGTGGTTTGAATTTGGCAACACACCAGATTTGGGATGTGAGAGAAAGAGAGGAATCAAAAATGATTCCAAGTGCTTTGGACTGAGCGAATGACAGGTTGGAGTTGCCATGCGCTGAGATGGGAAAAACAGTGAAATGAGCATTCAGAGATGAGATTAGGATGTAAGTTTGTGAGATATTAAGTTTCAGGTTCCTGTTTGATATCGTGGATGAGATGGCAAGTAGGCAGTTGGATATACCAGTCTGGATTTCAGGGGTGAAGTCCAGGATGGAAAAGTTAATTGGAGAGTCAGCCTCTAGGCAGGATTTGTGGTTGCACAACTGGAGGGAATCCCAGGGTCTCAGACAGAATGGAGAGACCCTAGGACTGAGCTTGGGGACATTTGGATTGTGAAGGTGGGAAATTTGGGGCAAAATCAGCAAATGAGACAGAGTCATCAGCCAGTGAAGTAGAAAGGAAACCAAGAGGGAGAAGGGTTCAGGAAGCCAAGTGGAAAAAGTATTTCAGGGAGAAAGTGAGTAACTCTGTCAAATGCTATAGATGGTTGGGGTAAAATGAGTACTGAGAATTGGCTATTAGATTCAGCAATGTGGAGAACATGGGTGACTTAACACGAGCCATTTCTTCAGAATTGTAGGTACTGAAATCTGATCACAGTGGGCCCCAGCAGAGCAGGAGGAGAGGAATTAAATAGCATTATAAAGGAGCAGAGAGAGTAGCTGGAGGTGTTCCCTGGCCACAGGAGGGAGTTTATGTATTTTTTTAAATGGGAGAAATACGAGAGCTAGTGAGAATGATTTAATGGGAAGGAAAAAACTAACCTTGATGAAGGTAGACTGCGCTGTTAGGATGTCTTTTGGTGAATGGGACAGCATGGCTCTCACTCACTTGTGGGGGAGCTGGCCTTAGAAGCAGCATGGATCATCACTCCTTAGAAACAGGGGAGGCAGAATGAATGGTGGTGAAGGATGAGGAGGTCAACTGGACATAAGCCATGTTAGAACCATACAGCTTCCATTTTCTTGGGGAAATAGGAAGCAGAGTTATCCACTAAGAGTAGGGGGTGGGTGGGGGTGTTAGAGGTTTGAAGAGAAATAGCTTGGGAGTCTGGGAAAGAAGTTAAAATTGGGAAATGTAAAAAGTGCCAAGAAATGCTCAGGGAGCACCTAAGGTCAGCGGTTCATGACGGAGGGCTCACAGTGAGCCCAGGCGGCTGGGTCAAGGCTTTCCTCAAGGTCGTTCAGCAGACTCACAGTCAGTGGAGACTCGATTTCATCAGACTTGATGTTTTGACAAGTCACTTTAGGGAAGGAAGTGAGGCAAGAAGATTCCTTACCAATATAGTTGCATCATCTTAATTTTAACGGTTTTAGAGGATTCTGTAAAATGGACTCAGCCTTTTTAGTCAATTTCCTCTTCTTGACAAGTGGGAGATTGATGTTTCTGGCTGTTTGTTACTACATTGAACCAGTGATGATTTAAGGGATTCCCCTTTGTATTCCCCTTTGCTCACAGTTTCTGTTCTTTCTTTTGAAAATAGTATTGCTAAACAACCAGCAAAATAATCAGAATATTTTCAGCTACAAGTAACAGAAAAGTCAACTCAAAACGACTCAAACAATATGGAAAATGTAGTGCATCCCAAAACAAGATGTTTCATGACATCTCAAGCTGTGGAGTTGCTTAATTCATTGCTTTAAATATATTATTATGGCCTGGAGATTTCCTGCTCCGTCAATCACAGTGTGTCAGCTTTATCTTTAGGCGGGCAGTCCTCCTGTTTGGAAAATAACTGCTGCCACCATCTCACACACCACACATGGACATGGTAACATCCCTTCCCAAGGGCCTCTTTTTCAGGCAAGCAAGTGTTCCCAGATGTGCAATGTAAAATTTCTCCTCACATTTCATTGGCCAGAACTTGGTCACATGCCCACACGTTAACCAATCACTGGTGAAGAAAATTGAGTTATCAAGGCCTCCTGAGATTATTCAATTATTCATCACTGTGATGGCCATAGGGTCCCTTTTGCTGAGTGCATGTCCATATAAAGAAGGGCAAATGCCCAAACAAGCCAGTCTTTGCCACAAGCGAAGAATAAAGGGGAGAGAGATCAATATTCATGAACAAATCTGTCTCTTGCCAAGGAGATACACATTCTTTATGGTTTAGAAGCATATTATCTTGTGCCCATTTCTTTCTTTTCCCACTCCAACTTCGAGTAGTACAATTTTCTTTTGAAAGTACCTGCAGCCTCTTGATAGAGTGTGTGCATTTTTACCCTCTGTTTATTCATCTGGGAGCAGTCCTGCCCCATTGGACATCCTGCAGGTTATGTTCACAGCTGTAGGCTTCCCTGACTCTTTCAGCAGGACTGTTGATATCTGCCCCCCTGTACTTGCCTTGCACTTGGGAATACAGTCACTCAGTTAGAATTATGGGACATAAACATCCTTAAAATCACCATGCTATGCAAAATTGCACAATAAAAACCACAGGGCTTATGAGAAAAAAAATGGAGCTAGGAACATAATGTTCAAAAACATTATTAATGTAAAAAATAAGAACCCGGTTAAAATGGTAGCACAGTTTTATCCACATGACATAAATACCATAATGATTATGGTCATTTACCTTAAAAGAAGTTCGGAGTTTGTGCTTGGCAGAGGGCATCAGGTTGCAGCTGGTGAGTTACGGTGACGTGATGGAAGGAAGATTGTCTGAAATGAGGGAAGGAAAATTGGTACAGGGATGCTGCCAACTCACCCAGTGATCTGAAGGGCCAGGCAGGTGTTTGAGGTGTGTGCAGGGAAGCATTTTCCTCTGTGGTCAGTTCATCTGAGTGCACTTTTCTCCAGTCACCCAGTTTTTCCCTCCTAAGGAAGGACACGTAATCCATCTCTTGTGTGAGGTTCAGGATGTCTCCTAATGTACACACATGTGTATGTTCAAAACAAGTAGGGTAATAAAACGGGCTGTGCTGACTTTGCCATTGAGAAGACTCAGAACCAGAACATGCTACCCTTGAATATGGCACCTTGGCGTCTGAACAAGGAGCAGGAGCAGGAAGGTCAGTCCCTTCCCCTTCCCCTTCCCCTCCCCCCAAGCTTCTTCCCTGAAGCAGGTCCCAGGACCCTCATTCTGGAGGTGTCCTTCCTCTGCCTGGAGGAAAGGAACATCCTTATCTTTGAGGACAGAGGGACACAGAGAAAAGTCTGAGCAGGTCTTGTAATCCCCCTCCCCCAGTGTATTTCCATCAGATAAAACCCTCTTTATAATTTCTGAGGGCTCCTATGTTGCATACAATTTATATTAAATAAGTTTGTTTGCTTTTCTCTTCTTAATCTCTCTTTTGTTATAGGTGCCTCTGGCGTGAACCTAGCGAGATCGGTGAGGAAAGAAATCTTTTCTCCCCTACAACCACTCAGGCCCCTTCTGGGCCATCTGCATTCCACTTTGTGAACGTTCTTTCAAGTTTCTTGTGTATGCATGATACCCCTCCGAATGTTCAGGGACGGTCCAGGCTTTTTCCTGTCTTTACGTTGTGAAGCCCTCAATCTTTGGGCACATGGAATACAGTAAGCACTTACGATTATGTTGCTGTTTTTCTAGAAGCCAAGACTAGTCCTATCTGCCTCTGTAGCCAAGTGAACTGTGGGTTGCTGCAAAATGGCAGTTTGGCTTTTTTTTTCTTTTTAATGTAAATATGTAGGTTAAGGTAAGAAAAATGAAGTAGATTTTTTTTTTGAGAAAGTGCCAGAACAAAGATTAGTAAATACCCTCCACCAGAAGAAAATGTCAGCCTCTATTTTCTTATTCAAATCTATTATTTTACTTATTTCTCCCTCGTTCTTGACACATGGTAATAGCCCTCTTACCTTTCAGGCTCTTTGTTGACTCACAGTTAGAACAGAGGGAGGGGAACAAAGACATTCCATGTAAGGTCTGAGAAAAGGCAGGGGAAGAAAGGTTCATCTGTGCTAGAAGTGAGTGAGTTAAAGTAAGATTGTCTTCATCGGCATTAGCCTGAATGGAAGCAAGTCACAAAGAAAAATGTAGGACAAATTTGGGAACAAATTAACCGTGAGGGCAGAGAACTGGCACCAGGTATGAGAGTGGGATGGAACCACGTGAGAGCTATGAGGAAGCGAGAGGAAGCAGGGGCAGGTGGGCAGAGCAGGCTCAGTGTGGTGGCAAGGGCAGCCCGCCCTTCCCTGGTCATCGCCCATCACGGCTGGAAGGGAGGTGGGAGCCAGTGGAGCCCTTGGTGGTCCTTGGTTGACTCGTTTAAGATATCTAGCATTTAGAAGCTCTCGTACTGGAGGGGATCTAGACTATATCCTCCATGATTAATTTGCTTATGCTCAGCATCATGACAAAAAAGAAATCCAATGACATTTAATTGTGTGGCAGAGCATTTACATCTGTTTCCAATGCATATGACTTGCTCGATGGCACGCAGGGGCAAGACATAATGATGATTTCTTCTACGTCAATGAATTGAGTGAAATGTCTCAGCTTCCACCAGTGTGGCTGTTGATACATCTGAGCTCAATCATTGTTGCATTCCTTCCTCTAGGAAGGCCCAAGAAGGGCCTCTGGTCTTTGATTTCTCCAGGGTGCATGTCAGATGGGCATCATCTAGGCCTGGACATAGGATATTTGCTGGTGATGTAGACTCTCACTTCACCAAGCTTGCAGCCAAGATATTGGCTGTGGCTCTGATTCCTGAGGCTGCTGCCCTTGGTACTCAGATCAACATACCAAGGGATCAGGTTTGTGTTCTTACAACTCAGGTAACCCTCCCTCCACCTTCCAGCCATCTTTGTGGTCAAGCCATGTCCCTTTCTTGTTCTTGCTAGAGCACAAAATCCTCCTGTTCCTCTTCTATGAGGTGTAGTTAAGGGTAAGAGAGCCAAGAACTTAAAATTAAGAAGGACAATTGCCTATTAATTCTTATTTTAAAGAATTCATAGAAACTCCCTCCCTTCTTTCCTTCAAAAAATTCTCCAAATACCTCGTAAGTTATTCCAAACTTAGCCCACTAAATATTATTCAATTTATGTCTAATTGCAGCCCTTGAAAGTATATAACATTCCTTTTTTTGAAGCAATAAAAAGAGCTAAATAACTTGTTTAGGATGAGTTATAAATGTAGGGGTAAAAGTAAATAAAAGAAATTTTCAAACTCAAGCCTGATTCCACAACCCAATTTCTTACTCCTATGTGGAAACTTCCTGGTCAGTACTTGAGAAACCCTCTGCTCTTTTTGGTTAATTTTCTCCACCCAGGTAAAACAACAAACGTTTATTATCTTAAACAGTTTGCAAGGCCCAGGAATCTGAGAGTTACTCAGCTGACAGTTCTGGCCCGGGATCTCAAGGGTGGTAGCCCAGATGTCAGGTGGGCTGCAGTCTCATGTGAAGGCCGGTCTGGGGCTGGAGGATCCAATCCACTTTTTCTTTTTTCATTTTTTTATTTTTTGACAGACTCTTGTTCTGTCATCTGGGCTAGAATTCAGTGGAGTTACCGTAGCTCACTACAATCTCAAATCCCTGAGCTCAAGTGATCCTCCTACCCCATCCTCTTAGTAGCTGAGTATACCAGCATGTGCCACCATGCCTGGATAATTTGTAGAGACAGGGTCTCTCTCTCTTGCTCAGGCCGATCTTGAACTCCTGGCCTCTAGTAGTCCTCCTGCCTCAGCCTCCAAAGTGCTAGGATGACACATATAAGCCACCTCACCCAACTGGATCCACTTCTAAGATGGTACACTCACACAGCTATTAATAGAAAGCCTTATTTCCTTATAACATGGCAGATGACTTCCACCACAGTTATCTAAGAGAAGAGAGGAATAAATTAGTACAAATTGCATAATTTAGCCTTGGAGATGAGAGGGACTACAATTCCATGTAAATACCAGGAGGTAGAGATTGTTGAGGACCATCTTAGAAGCTGGCTACCACAAGGCATTTACTTTAGTTAATTTTAATACTATGCATATCTGTAGTACTGTTTTGACAAGTACTTTTTGGTTTATACTTTTCAGTTAATCAATCATGTTTTCTCCAGCTGAAGTGGTATAGATGTGGGTAATTTCAGAGGCATAACCCACCAATTGATTGTATTCTATCTTTTATTATGCGTTGGTTTATTCATCAAGTCCTTACTATTCACCTGCTATGTGCTAGGAGGCACAGTACTGCCTGCTGGGGATACCATAAGGAAATAAACAACAAATCCCACCCCCACCCTCCTACTGTTGTCAGTTGCATAGAGAATGTTAGATGAAGGCATTAGTCATTTTGTGCTGCTATAACAAAATGCCCCAGACTGGGTAATGTATGCTGAATAGAACTTTATTGACTCATGGTTCTGGAAGTTGGAAAGTTCAAGGTCAAGGGGCTGACATCTGGTGATTCTTCCTGCCTTAGTTCATGGAAGAAAGGCAAAGAAAGGGGAAGAGAGAGGCATCAAACTCACACCCTCATACCCTCTTATAATCAGCATTAAGCCATTCATGAGGGTGGAGCCCTCATGACCTAAACGCCATCTCCCAACCCTTTTGCACTGGGGATTATGTTTCCAACATATACTTTTGGAGGGACCCATTCAGGCCATAGAAATGAATAATCATATGCATAGATACATTCCAGCAAGGATATGATGAGTGCTATGAAATAACAGTTTATTTTGCTATGAAACACAAATCATGGGGGACATAGTTTAGTTTGGGAACCAGAGAAGGCTTATGCCAGACTTCCCACCTTGGCACTATTGGCAATTTTGGACTGGCTAATTCTTTGTTTTCAGGACCATCCTGTGTGTTGTAGGAACTTAACAGCATCCCCAGACTCCACCTACTAGATGCCTCCCCATTCCCAAGTTGTGATAACCAAAAATTTCTCCAGATATTTCCAAACATTGCCTAGAGGGAAACATCTCCCCCAGTTAAGAACCTCTGGTCTATAGGAAGTTTCCAAATAAAAAGTGTTCGTGCAGTTGGGCATTTAGGGAGGAGGAAATGAGAATTTTGTTGACTGCTATTTCCAAATAATAAAACAAAAACAACAGCAACAAAAAAGACTATGGTTACCTAATTTTAATTATTAAGCTTATATTCAGACTCTTGCCTATATGAGGTGTTGGTGCCACTTTAAACAGAAATTCATACTCTATAGCCTGGCTCATGCTGAATAAATTGTCTCCAACAGGTCTGGCCCGAAACTGTCTTCTAATACATATTTTAACTTATTGAATCTCTAGGCTGGTTAAAGTTGTTTGGCCTTCAGTCTGCTGGTTTATATCACTGCCCCTAAGCAAGGGATTATTGCTCAGAAATACATGTCCTTACTTTTATTGGAAAGATATTTATAGGTACTGTTTATACTCTGTGTTTATGAATATGTTTAATATAGAAAGAGGGTACAAGAAGTCTGGGCATAAAGTCAGATTATTTCCACCAAGATTTGCCTTATTTCAATTTTGAACAGATAAGAATTAGCTTGTGTTCTGAGAATTCAGAAATCTTGATTAAAAAGGAAATTACAGGGTCTACTGGGAACAACATGGGTGGAATACAGAAACTTCAGGATCACACTTAGCCTCAGTTCTGCGCTCTTAGACACGTAAAACAGCTTCGATATTTTCATATGTATTGAAATACATATGAAAGTAATAATTCTTACTTGGAAGGATGGTTATGTAGATTCATTAGATGAGCACAATGTCAGGCATACAGTGGATTTAAAAGGGCCCTCTTCCCTTTCAATTGTCCACTTCAGTTCCTCTCAAGCATCCACAAGAGATGGCCCTCGAGAAATGTGGGAGCCAGTCTGTCCTCAGATCATCCCTCACCTCCATGTCCCGAGCATCTTCAGTTCCCTCAATTTGACCTCTAAATTTTAGTCAGGCCCCCATAATTGCATTTGTAGATTCATGCAGTACTTTTCCAATTATATAAATATGGCCGAAGACAAAATCTAACCATGTTAGGCAAAAAGTCAGATCTCTGCATAATAGCTTTTATTAGTCTCCCAGGATCCTAAAATTCAGGCTCCACAGTGAGATTTAGGCTGTCTTCTCTTCCCTCATCTCTTTGACACCCCACCTCTTCCACCTGTGCTCTAGCAATGCCAACTTCTGATAAAGTCCTGCATGCTGTTTTATGTCATCATGACTTTAAAAGAGAGAGAGAGCATAATAGCTTTCCGCTTTATTCAAAGCTTTGTACATGTATATGCATGGTTTAAAGACGATTCATGTGTTTTCATTTATTTTAGGGGAAATGTGGCTATTTATTTTATTTATATTGCAATAAGAGCATTTAACATGAGATCTACCCTCATACCGAATTGTTACAGTCCTATCGTATCCTGCCCCCACCGTATAATTAACTGTAACTATAGGCACAGGGTTATACAGCAGATCTCCAGAACTTAACTTGTAATTGAAACTTCACACCCATTAAACAGCAGCTCCCCGCTTCCCCCCACCAGCCCCTGGCAACCATCATTTTATCCTCTGTGTCAACAGCTTTTGACTAGTTTAGATACTTCATGTAAGTAGAATTATGCAGCATCTTTCCTTCTGTGACATGTATTTCTTTCAGCATAATGTCCTCCACATTAATCCATGTTGTCTCATATGGCAAGATTTCCTTCTTCTTTAAAGGCTGCATGATACGGATTAAAGATTTTTCATACCTGAAGCTATAAAAGTCCTAGGGAAAAAAAAACACAAGGAGAAATCTTCACAACATTGGCTTAGGAAATGATTTTTGGATATGACCTCAAAGCACAAGCAACAAAAGCAAAGTAGACATGTGTAATTACACCAAAGTAACGAGCTTCTGCGCAGTAAAAGAAATAATCAGCACAATGACAAGACGACCTACATAAAGGGGTGAAGTATTTGCAAACAATATATCTGATAAAATGTAATGTCTAATGTATGTCAGAAACTCATGCAATTCCATGGCAAGAAAACAAATAATCTGATTTTTAAATGGGCAAAGAGCTTGAAAAGACATTTCTTCAAATAAGATATAAAATGCCCAACAGGTATATCAAAAGATGCTCGCATCACTAATCACCAAGGAAATGCAAATCGAAACCGCAATGAGGTCTCTCCCACCTCTTAAGATGGCTATTATCAAAAAACAAAAGATAACAAGGGTTGGCAAGGATGTGGAGAAATTGGAACCTTTGTGTACCTTCTGTGGGAATGTAAAATGGTGCAGCAGTTATGGACAATAGTGTAGATGTTTCTCAAAAGATTAAAAATAGAACTACCATACGATGAAGAAATCCCACTTCTGGGTATTTATCCAAAAGAATCAAATGGGAATCTCAAAGACACACATCCTCATATTCAATGCAACATTATCCACAATAGCCAAGACAAGGAAGAAACCTAAATGATCATTGATAAAGGGTGGAGAAAGAAAATGTTGTATATTCATCATGCCATTTTAGATGTTTCCTTAGGAATATCTTCCTAGCCCTGCATGGTGGCTCATGCCTGTAATCCCAGCTTTCTGGGAGGCCAAGGTGGGTGGATTGCTTGAGCTCAGGAGTTTGAAACCAACTTGAGCAAGAGTGAGAACCTGTCTCTACTAAAAATAGAAAAAACAAAATTAGCTGGGTGTTGTGGCAGGTGCCTGTAGTCCTAGTTGCTCAAGAGGCTGAGGTAAAAGGATCACTTGAGCCCAGGAGTTTGAGGTTGCTGTAAGCTATGATGCCGTGGTACTTTACCCAGGGCAATAGAGTAAGACTCCATCTCAAAAAAAAAAAAAAAAAAAAAAAAAAATACAAAAAAAGAGGGAGGAAGAAAAGAAATGTTTTTTAAAAAAAGAAATGTCTTCCCACCCCTTTCTACCCATCAGAATCCTATTGACTCATCTTCAAGGACCAGCCACTCCCAAAGCAACTTCTGGCCTCCCACTTACCTCCCTGCCCCCTCCATCACCTTTTTGCGTTGACACATCTTGTTCACATTTTACTGTGCTCTATGTGACACTTTAGTTACATGGGTATTGTTCATGGGTCTGACTTCTCCACAGGAGAGTGAATTACTAGAAAGCAAGAGTTACATCTTATTAATATCTGTGTTCTCAGCAGTTGCACTGACCCTGCACTAGCCCATGCTCCATACAGATCTGATGAATGAATCCACACTCAGCCCCACAGGAATGGGAGCTCACAGCTTTGCAAGGCAGCTACTCAATTTTGATCATGTCCTTCGTGTCAGGCTCATGTTGGTAAATCTTCTATCTTCATTGCATATCTACCTTCCTACCCCTTCTACCCATTAATCCTTAGAAAGAATACATATATACATATATCCCTTATCAAACTGACCATCATTTCATTATGAGAAGGCAACCAACTTCACATAACAAGAAAATTTTCTCTTTTTGGAGAATTCTACCAATGACTCTTTGTGTGACCTAATATCCAGGTCTCTCACCACTGCCTCCCCCCAGTGGAGATCTATTGTGGGTTGCCAGTGCCTCATCTAGAACCAAACCCAATGTACTCGGGGGTTCTGACAGTATGACACACCTTTATCCTAAACACAATATTGTGCTATTTGTCTTGGGGGACAAAATGTAATATTCCTGTATTTATTCCTATATTTTCCTACTATCACTATAAGAGTAGCATAGTGGGTTCTTACCACATACCAAATGTCAGGGTAAATGGTCTAAGAAGGGTTCTCTTTGTACTCTCTGGAGCCGACTGTTTGACCATCCTCTTGTCCTCCCAGATAAACCAGAAGCCCTTTCGGGAAGGCTGTACTTCAGTGTGGTTCAGACATAATGTTTGGTTTTTGTCTATCTCTGCTCAGCAGTGTTCTTCCACCAACCTGGCAGGAATAAAAACACATGAGCCCATGGTGCACACAGTCACGTGAGCCACAGATTCCAGTATCCAGTCCAGGCATCAAAAAATCTAGAATGTGCAATCTCCAAAATCTCTGCTCAATACACTGTTGTTCAAGGGTCACTTAGATCTGAAGACTCTTAGTCCATAAATCCATCACTGCCCTTTTGGCCTTCAGGACAACTTCAGTTTCAGTTTCAGACGTCTTATGCTCTGCCCTAAATGTTAGTATTTTAAACCACCCAAATTATATTTATAATCACTCACATATATTGCACACACTTTAGATGCCAGGATGTCTTTCCAGCAACTCTATAAGGCAGATTCATTTTCAAGTTGAGAAAATCGAGGCTTAGGGAGATTAACTGACTTGGCCAAGAATATACACCTATTATGTATCAGGAGAGCTGGTATTTAAATTAGGACATGATTCCAGCACTCAAACTCCTTAGTTCCCATCTGCATTGTCTTCTGAGTCAGTTTATTCTCCTGCTAAAGGGATAGTTTGAGATTCCATCGTTAATGATGCAGCTGGAAGCCCAAAACCTGCAGGAGCAATTATGAGCACACACCTATGGGTGGAACGATTCACACAAAGACAACTGGAGTAATACTTACTATCCAGTAGGATTTTATCTAGGTGCTCCCTCGGGCTCCTCTCATACCCATGACCATATCCCAGTTGTGCTCACGCCTACCTTGCTCTCTGTCCTCATCGGCTGCCATCTGTGCAGCCCTTCTTCATTCTGCTTTGCCCCCTCTTTGGCTACACAGACCTTGCACCCACTTCCACGACACTCTCCATTTGGCCAAGTACTTAGGAAACCCATCGTAGTTCTACTAAGACGCAAGAGAAATACAGCAGAACTACTCTGTAAGTTGACCACTCAAGGGACTGTACAAACTGGTCAACATGTGGAGGTGGTCAACATAAGGATTTAAGTCTGCTGTACTGATACGTGCATGTGGTGCATGTCCGGCCTATGAACTTAAGGAGGTGGTCAATGTAGGGAGGTTCTGCTGTATTGCTGAGAGACGTGCAGGGATCTGGAAGCAGCCTTCCAACAGCCAGCCCAGGCAGGAGGCAGTGTGGACATCCCCTGGGGTCATGCATGCTTTAGTACTTCCTTTAGTTCAAAGGAAAAAGTAGAAGAGCTATTTCATTCTTTAAAAAATTCTCCCTGAATTTCGCCTCTCAGCAAAGGCCAGCTGGGCCCGAGAGTCCATCAAAACTTCAGTTTTATCAAAGTCTCCTCTATAGATGCCATTTTATGTGCTATTAAATAGAACAATGTAGCTCACCAGTAAAATCATCTACAATAACAGCCCATTAAAAGCTTTCCTTAATATGGAACTTTCTAATTAATGTAAATGGGGTGCAAAGCTTGGATAGCCAAGTTGATTCTAGTGTTCAGAAAGTAGGTAAAATAGGAAAGGGTCTTATTTTTCATTAGCACTGTATTAGGGAATCTAATGAAATCTTTATGGCTTGGATATATTACTAAAAAAGTCACAATTGCTTTGTTTCCTGCCTCATTTCTCTGCCACCTTTCTCTCTATATATTGCTATGTTACCCATTACATTTGAGAAAATAGAATTTTCATCTCTACAAAAAAGAGGCATGGATTTTGTGTCTGAATGCTCTCAGGTTCTCAGAGTGTTGGTGGTGGGAGGGGACACAGCAAAGATTAATAGCATTTCCCAGATGTCTAAATTGGAAACTGAGCCCCAATGAAAGTTGAAGATTATCTGGTCCTTTGCTTCTTTCTCCCTTCTTCTCTCTTTCTCTTTATTCCCTCCCTCCAGTCTCCATTTTCTCTTTCTCCTTTGCTTCCTCCACTTCCTCCCTTCCTTTTGCTTTTTTTGAAACATTTATTGAGCGCTGTATCCATCAGGCCATGTGATACTGCAGTGACCCCCAAATTGCAAAAGCTTAAACATCAAAATGTTATCTTTCACCCATACTGTATGTTAAAACCTCAAAGTTTAATCTCTCACCTGGGGACATGTCCATTGTGGGTCATCAGAGAGCAGAGTCACTCACAGTTCATGATGGCACCATGAGCTGTCATCATACTGAACATGCCTATCATCTTGTCAGAGGGAAAAGAGAAAGTGACAAATTGGGCTTTAGCTCTGAACGCATCTACCTGGATGTTACAGGTCACTTCTGCTCAGATTTTGTTGCCAACACAAGTCATCTGGCCATGCCTAACAGCAAAGGGGTCGTGGAAGTATCATCCTACAGTGAATCTAAAAGCCCCCCCGTCGTGAGCCACCTAAAGGGATAATCTATGATAATATCAGAATGAATTAGAAACCCATCCTGCTGTCAGGAGCTCAGAGTTCAGTAGGAGAACCAGAACATTCTCGAGAAAACGAAGTGAAAGGCTATACCAGACCCCTAAGACTAAACGGGTTCATTCTCTGTTCTCTTTCCTGCCCTTCTCCTGGGGGCATTTTCGTAGCTTCTTTTGTAGGTACCATTCCCTTTCGGGGCTCAATGTCCAGGTGGGAAACCCATACTCTGTCCCAGATTCTCAGGTAACTCTCTTGAGTTCCACAGATCCTTGACCCAGACACTGATGAGAAGAAGAACCATCTAAGAACAGCCAACCCAGGCAGGTTTGAGGCTAAGGAAAGGCCCAGGTTCAGTGCCCAGGGCAGCACAGTGGTTTGGGAGCCCTGATCTCTACAGAACTACCAGAGTATGAGCTCTAATCTCTACAGAGCTAACAGTTGGTATCTGTTGCATCTCACCACCAGGGGTCCCCCTTAGGGGGACAGTGCTGTGCCCCATGAGGGAGGTAGCAAAGTCATTTAGAGCAAGATCCAGACTCCACAAGGAACTGGAGGGTAGGAAAGGGAAATGGAGGCAGATCCCAGCAGAGGGCAACACTGAAGTTCAAGTTTTTTTCTTAATCAGCTTACAGTAGCTCTCTGTCCCCCAAACCTATCTACTTACCTTGGGCTTAAGTTCTTAGTGGACCACCAGCCACACACATTCACCCTACAGACCTCAGTGGAATTGACACTGGGACTCATGGAAGCAGGAGATTAAACCTCAGGAAGTGAAAAAGTCCTTTCTTTAGGTGGTTGGCTGTGGGTGGCCATGCTTCAGACCCTCTATATCCCTCTGCAGCAGGCCTTTTGAAAGCCCAGACAGAATGCTGTGGCTAGCTTTGTAATTGCGCTCCAATCAGCTTCTCAGAATTATGAAATTGATTATCCCGTAGATCTCACACAGTTTGGAGCAAGACACAGGGCACCTTAATTCTTTGTTGAATTCTACATACTGATTTAAGGAGACTTCAGCTTTTCCATTCATCTCCTAGAGCAGTGGTTCTCAATCTTCCTAATGCCTCCTAATGCTGTGACCCTTTAATACAGTTCCTCATGTTGTGGTGACCCGCAACCATAAAATTATTTTTGTTGCTACTTCATAACTGTAATTTTGCTACTGTTATGAGTCATAATGTGAATATCTGATATGCAGAATGTATTTTCATTGTTACTAAGGGGTCACAACGCACCGGTTGAGAACCACTGTCCTAGAAGAAGGGAGTCCAAAATACCCTCCCTCAAATTACAATTTTGGGGGCATTGAGCTATGGTCAGTCTGTTTCATTTTCCCAATCACCGAGCCAGGTGCATGGCACATTAATTTCTTTTCAGGAACATAGAGAAGAGGTGGAACCAGAGACCACTCCCACCACCCCACACAAGCTCCTGCAGCTCAGGAATAGTGAGAGTGAGGGGGTGGGAAGTATGCCCCAGATTTGGGTCTGGTGAGAGAGGCGGGAGGTATGCCCCAGATTGGGGTCTGGTGGTTTCAGGTCTCCTCACAAGATGGTGATTGGGGTGTCATAGTCAATTGAGTTATGCCAATGTACTCACTCAGGTTTGTTTTTGCTTTTGTTTTTCATCTTCTGTCATGATTGAATAGTTGGAATTTTTCTGTTGCTACAGGGAAATAAATAGAACTTTGTCATGGATTTCACCAGCCAAAGGATTCAGGGAAATATTCCTGCAATAAACAAGCCTAACCCGAGACTTGAACAATGACCAGAAGGTAGCCAGTTGGAGGAGATCAGGAATGTATCACAGAGTGAGGCAACTGCATGTGTCATGGCTCAGAGGCACATCACTAGAACAAGACTGAGGGAGGGGATGGAGGGGCATGAGGCTGGGGGTGGGCATGGGCATCTAGAGGCAGAAGCAAAAGCATATGTGTTAACAAAAAAATTCCAGTGCATTCCAAGTGCCAAGATGGAGCTGCAGGGAGCACAGGAGAGGTACCAAGTGGGGAACGGTCAGCTTAAAGACTTGCCACTGCAAGTTAACTCAGAGTCACATCTAACACATTATGTACAGAATTCACAGGGGATTTCTTTTTTCTGTAAATGAAGCTGGTAAGTATTGATTGCTTACTAGGTATCAGAACTATTTGAAGAGCTTTGAATGCATTGTCTGATTTAATCTTTTGTTCATTCTTATGAAGTGACTATCATTGGTATCTACTTTCAACAGGAGAAGAAACTGAGCCTTGGGAAATTAAGCAATTAGCAGTAGGTCCAAGAGCTGGTAAATGGTAAGACTGAGGTTTGCACATAGGCAGTCTGAACCTAGAGCCCATGTCTTAAGAAGAAAACAGAGTTTGCTCATTCCTTTGTTGATTCTACAGATATTCACTGAGTCACACATACATGCCAGGTTTTGTGCCACGTGTTAGGAATACAAGGTTGAGCAAGATGAAAGTTGGGTCGTTGAAAGTTGGATCATTGTGTTGAGTTCCCAGTCTAGTGGGAGACAGTAAGTAAGTAAACAACAAAAGAGAAAATATCAGATTGCAAAGAAAGAGTAAAATCGGACATCAGCAGAGGAAAGACCAGAGCTTGAAAAGATCTTTGATAACTTACAACACAAATTCTCACTTTTATAGATGAAAGAATTGAATCTAAGGAAAGAAGAGTAGTCTGCTCAGAGTCAGACAGTAAACTGGCATCTGGGCAGAGAAAATAATTCAAGACTCCTAATATATTAATAGATTTTTATCTGGTACCTACTGCGTACTTCCTACCGTCATAGGCGCCCGGAGGACAATGATGACCACGCCTACCACAGTCCCTCCCCTCAGGTGTCTTACCTTCCTTCCTCCGCCCCGTGCTACCTGGGTATCTGCAGCTCTGCAGTGCACACTTCATTCATTGTTGGTTCTGCTGAAAGATTTCTACTGTGCTTGGCTCACACCGGGAAAATCTGAACAACAGCATTTCCTTTCCCAGGTCCCCATGTTATGAACAGAGTAGTGGGAGAGAAGCTCATGGCTTCCTCCAACTTCCCACAGAGGAAAAATCTTTATAATATAAAATAAGATTGCCACACCATGCCCTTGAGGCCATCAGTAAATACAGAGTGGTTTCTCTTTTTATAAATAGATGAACAGAGAAACAGAAACACCAGAAAAGCTAATGCTCGAGATTGCTTTAGCTAGTCATGGCCTTTGATGATTCCAAAGGAATTTGGGGGTAGTCTTCCAACTTCTGTGAAGCATGTTATTGGTATTTTGATAGAAATTACATTAAATATGTAGGTTTCTTTGGGGAGCATAGACATTTTATTATATTAATTATATTAATTAATTCATTATATTAATTCTTCTAATCCATGACCATGGGATACCTTTCCATTATCTGGTGTTATCATCAGTCTCTTTTATCCATGTTTTATGGCTTTCCTTATAGAGATGTTTCACTTCTTTGGCTTCACTTATTCCTAGGTATTTCTTTTTTTTTTCTTTTTTTTTTTTTTTTAGCTATCGTAAGTGAGATTGCCTTCTTTGATTGCTGTTAGCCCATTGAAACACTACTGATTTTTGTGTGTTGAGTTTGTATCCTGCAATTCTACTGAATTTGTTTATAAGTTCTAAGAGTTTTTGGATGGAGTCTTTATATTTTCTTAAGTATAAGGTGATGTCATCTGCAAGTAAAGACATTAGCTAATACTTTAGAGACTTCCCCTCTTGTGAACAACTACAATGACTTTTCTTCCCTTTTTCTCTTCTGAGTCACAGCAAACAGCATGTTGCCTGGCTGAACCTTTTGCATCTTACATGCCCTGTGGAGGTCCTATAGCCCTGAGACCCCACAGGGCAGGCTGCTAGAGATTCTCCTAGATATAATTCCTACTATCACAGCACAGCGGAGCTGCTGGAGATCTAATAAAAGCAAGAGTATCCTAGCAGTTTTCTTTGAATATGGAATAATTCATAGCCTGGCTCCAGGAGCCTGACCCTTCCCCTGCCACCAGTCCTTCCCACATTTAATCTAACCACTGTACAAGGTAGGTACCACTATATGTGTACAGATGAAGAAACCAAGGCACAGAAATGTTAAGCAGCTTCCCCAAGGTCACACAGCTAGTTAGTAATAGATGTGCTATTTAAATTCAGGAAGTTTAGCTCCAGAGTCTTAATCAGTGAGAGGCACTACATTTGTTACGGTTTCTATTCTGCCACCACCTCTGTCACTGAGATAATCAGCCCTGCTGTTGCTAGGACTCATAATGCTACTTCTATACTATTAGTTATAATGATGCCGTGTTTACTGATGGTGCTCTATTGGTGCTATGGCAGGGTTTAGAATAGTCCCACTGCTGGGTCCACCTGCAATGTCATTTTTGTGAACAACATCAGTGCTGCTACTGTTTTGTGCTGGCTTCCTCTTTCTCTCCCTCCACCCTTCCTCCTTCTTCTCCAAAGTTACCAATATTTATTGCCATAGTCCTAGACTCTGCCATGTCTTCCATAGGCATTATTTACAGATTGGGAGCTGAGGCTCAGAGCTAGGAAATGTCCCCTGTGCAGTGACCAGGCTGGCATGTGGCAGCACCGAGTTTTAGGTCTAGGTTGTTTGTTCCAAGTTGGTGGTACTTTCCAATTGATACAAACAGCCTGAGGCTGAGAGTCTATGGCTGTTTAGAACCTTGCTTCATCCGTTGATTAACAGCATCAGAAACAATACTTGGGAGTGTGTTAGAAGTGTGGAATCTCAGCTCAGCGCCTGTGGCTCAACGGGCTAAGGCGCCAGCCATGTACACCTGAGCTGGCAGGTTCGAATCCAGCCTGGGCCCACCAAACAACAATGACGGCGGCAACCAAAAAATGGCCAGGCGTTGTGGCGGGTGCCTATAGTCCCAGCTACTTGGGAGGCGGAGGCAGGAGACTCGCTTAAGCCCAGGAATTGGAGGTTGCTGTGAGCTGTGATGCCACTGCGCTCTATCCAGGGTGACAGCTTGAGGCCCTGTCTCAATAAAAAAAAAAAAAGAAGTGTGGAATCTCAGGCCCCAACTCATATCTACTGAATCAAAGTCTAATTTGGTCTCAGGTGAAAGGTTGCAAAACACTAGTTTAGAAAACAGACATCACCGAGACATTTAATCCTTAGAGCCTCCTACGATATTGACAGAGCAGATGATTCTGTTCCCAGTTGGGTCAAGGCAAGTAGCTCAGAACCAAGAGTTGGAACAAGGAGCAAGTGTGGCAATTTTCTTTCTGCAGGGAGCAAAGTAGACATGTTGTAAGAGGCAAGGGTCTAAGGCAGCGCATGGATCCAGCCAGCTGGTACCAGAGGCGGATCTAGATGGGTAGCCTTTGTGCACAGACTTGAGGAATAATATTTGTTGTGTTATAAACAACCTCACTTGGGGGGTATGTATGTGTGTGTGTGTATGTTGAGGAGGTTCAGGAGCATCTTGGCAGGTCTGTTGCAGACAAGCAACTGGACTGTCTGATGAGCAGGAATGAAGCAAAAGACAGATCGGCAAACTGGAGCCACTGGTCACTGCCATGAGGTGCAAACAGCTATAGCCCAGGGAGGGCACGTTTTTCAGAGACGTTCTTTTGGGGACACTATATTCCTTAATATAAGGTTCTTAATATGAGGCTCTTAAGTCAGAGTGAGGAGATTCTTTCCTGATGACGTTTCTAAAATGGTTTTGCACTGAATCAACTTTAAAATGTCTCTCCTTCGGCTGCTGGAATTGGGATTGCTATTTCCCCCCTGCAGGGTGAAAAAAATTTCCATCTTTTATCCAGAAATCTTGAAATCTTGTATCTTTTTAGCCTCTTTCATCACAGTTTTCTCATGTAATTGGGGATGCAATTTTCCCCTGTGTACTGTGATAGATTGCTGTTGGCAAAATGCAGCCTTTAGGTTCTGGGGTTATTTTAATTGTGTAGTTTCCACATTTATTCCCAAAGAAATGTTGCCATCTTTACACCCTCCCCTGCTGCTTTATTTGTTGTTATTGTTGTTTGTTTATTTGTTTAATTTGATTGCTTGCATTTTAATAGCAATGTTGAATAGTTATCTGAGCAAGCACCTCCTTCTTTGTTTCTGCTTTGAAGGGGACTGTGCTGACTCGTTCATCACTGAACGTGAAGTTGACTGTTATTTCACTCCATAAACCTTCACCCTGATTTCCTCCAAAGCACCTACCAGCCACTTCCTTTTTAATTCAAATAAATACAAATTTATCTATCTATCTATCTATCTATCTATCTATCTATCTATCTATCTATCTATCTAGTTATAGCCTGTCATTATGCCACTATAAAAAATACCACAGACTGGGTGATTTATAAAGAATAGAAATATATTTCTCACAGTTCTAGGAGACTGGGAAGTCCATGATCAAGGTGCTGGTAGGTTTGGTGTCTGTCCAGTGTTTTTTCCATTCTTCCAAGATGGAGCCTGAATACCAAGTCCTCACATAGAGAAAGGTAGAAGGGCATAAAAGGGCCTTAGCTCGTTCCCTCCAGCCTTTTATAAGGCATCAATCCATTACTGAGGGCTGAACCATCATGACTTAATCACTTCCCCAAAGGCTCCACCTCTTAAAGACATCAAATGGGGATTAACTTTCAGTATAACTTTTGGAGGGGACACACTCGCACCTAGCACCACTTGTCTCCCATCCTACGGTGTATCTTCCCTGAAGACAGGGACTTTGCCTTGCTCTTCGATTATCCCCTGGCTTGTGGGGGGTACTCAGTGAAGGACTGTTGGATATACTATATGATTTTTCCCTCTTATTTAGAACACTCCTCCCCACCCCAATTATAAATGCATTGCTTTTTCTCCAGAAATTGACAGTGAATTTTTCTTTCTTTTTTTTTTTTTTTTTAATTGTTGGGGATTCATTGAGGGTACAAGAAACCAGGTTGCACTAGTTGCATTTGTTAGGTAAAGTCCCTCTTTCAATCGTGTTTTGCCCCCAAAAGGTGTGTCATACATCGAGACCCCACCCCCCTTCCCTCTCTCTGCTCTTCCTTTCCCCACCTCTCCCTCCTTTTCTCTCTGTGCTTTCCCATTCCCCCACCCCCACCATGTCATTAATTGTCATTAATTGTCCCTATATCAAAATTGAGTTCATAGGATTCATGCTTCTCCATTCTTGTGATGCTTTACTAAGAATAATATATTCCACTTCCATCCAGGTTAATACAAAGGCTCTAAAGTCTCCATTGTTTAATGGCTGAATAGTATTCCATGGTGTACACAACTATGATTTAATGATAAAGATGATAAAAAAAGAAAAAAAAAGAATGTATTGGTAGGAATGCAAGAGTAAGGCATTACCACTACTATTCATTCATTTCACTAATTCATTATGTATTTACTGAGTGCCTGCTATTTGATCTGCTCTATTCTAGGCATTAGGGATATAGTAGTCAACCCAGTAGAGAACTCTTCTCCATAAACCTTGTGTTCTAGTGGAGAAAAAGACAAAGTAAATATATGAATCAGTAATACATACATATACACTCTATGTAAAATATAAGTGCCACAATGAAAAATGTATACAAGGAGAACAGAAGAGTGCTGGTGTGAGATTTATATGGCAGAGTATCACTGTAAACGTAATAGTTAAGCAAAGACTTAAAAAGTGCACCAAAAGAAGCCACGCAGTAACTGAGAAAAAAGTGTTCCAGAAAGAAGAACTAGTACTGACCTTTGCTAGGATACTGCTTAAAAATGTATAAGTAACTAGCTCTTTTTACAAAGCTGGGCTTGCAAAACATTGAAAAATACATACCTTCTAAAGATGTTCAAACTCAGGTCCCTTCCGTATGAATATGAACTTGAGAAATCAGTTCCCTAGGTAGTGACTTGAGGAATGTTGTGAAGCATAGAACCTCTGTGACAATGATGTGGAAACCTAGGTTCTGGAAGATGCGAAAGTGGAAATTCACAGTGCACTGTGAAGATTGAATGGTGTATTTCAGACTAAAGAACCTTTCCTAATTCAGCTGCAGGGATGATTGGAAAGCCCAGAAAATTCAGGATGAGACTGACTCAGTGTAACACAGTAGACTAAAGCCCCCATAGTCCCTGCCAGAATTAACAGAGAAATAACAGCTGGCCAAGAACCCTGGGGGCTTTTGCCAACTAAAGCTGCCTAACCTTTCCTCATCTTGCAGGGTTGCCCTAAAGTTTTTGCAACTAAAATCATGAATCCTTGGTAATGACAAAAATATACAAAAAGATGACATCTACCATATTATATTGTTAAACATTCTGCTAGAAACTTTTTTTGGGGAAAAAAATCACACTTTTTGTATGTATCTGAAAAATCTGAGAGAACTGAAGCATACACAGCTATGAAGGCTGTGGACTTTGGAGCCAGACTGCTGGGCTTTAAATCCCAGCGTTTTCACATGCTAGGCAGGCACCCCTAGTGTTTTTAAAGTCTCTGCCTTAGCCTTCTAATCTTTAAAATGGGATAACAGTATCCACCTCATAAAGTTGTTATGGTGAGGATTAAATGAGCTAATATTTTAAAAAATGTTTTAGAACACTGCCTGGTACATATGAAGCACAGTATAAATGCTTTTAAAATAAAATAGAATGTAACTTTTATTTAAAGTTTTTTTGCAATATTATTTCCAAAGACTTACTTTTTTACTTTCATCAAAGAAAAAAGATTTACCAATATATCTTGGCAGACTGTCTTTTACACAGAAATGTTTTAAAAAGAACTCTTTTCTATAATTTTAGCAGCTCTTTCAAGTTTATATTAAATTTTTAGCTGAATTTTAAAGTGAATGTATAAAAAAATAGATGACCCAACAGATTACCAAATGAATATTTTATTAGAGTCATAACACTTATAAAATAAATTTCTTTTTATCATGGAGTTATACCAGATTTTAAAACCAAGCAACATTTTCTCATTTTTACAGCTAAGATATATAAAGAAATTCTTAAATGCCATAATTTTTGTTCAAGTGCTTTTGCCATTCAACTTAAAAATCTAGAATGCCATTCATCTACAAATCTAAGTATTCACAGTTAGCTGAGTCTTAGGCTTGGCTCTTAATGATCTAGAAGCAACCCATTTACAAAAGTGCTACCCAAGCATGTTAATGAAATCATTTAATGCCACCAAGCATAAACCTGATATACCTTGGAAACAAAAATAAAATTGTACAACTAAATTCTAGCAGACTAACTTTAAGTGATTTTCACTAAAATAGACTACATATCCTTATGGCACATTTATTACTTTGTAATACATTATTCATAATACACGCTTAGGTGTGTGGTATGGTACTAGAAAAACCAAGGAAGTTGGATGTTATAGAAAAAATATATGTAGTATAAAGTCATAGTCTGATTTCCTCAAGCCACATATTGAAACACATCTTTTGTCTTTATAATTTTGCCCCCAAACAAACTCTAACAAGGTTTGTCTTTCTAGGTGATGGTTAGATAAGCGTCCTTTGATCATTGAGCATTGTCATGCTACTCATTTATGGCTGTCCTGTTCTCCAGGAAACCTTATAGTCCAACTTATACTGTATATGGCACTCTTAGGGGCAAAGCAAAGGGATGAAAGAGTAGACCAATCCAAAGAAAGCCCTAGTGGTGGGAACTATGGCCTGTGTATAGGAGGGTTAAAATACTTCCCTGTGCTCTTTAGCCAGAGACAGTTTTTATGCTGGCTATTGTTTTAAAATGAATTTTGTCTATCTGTCAACAATGCAAAAATAACATAGATGTCTGAGCTATTATCAAAACATGGAAGAAGCTACAACTTTATATTTAATAAACTGTTAAAATTTAACTCAGAGAGTAATGCAAAATAATTAGAAGTAAAAAGTTAACCATTCTCAGAGCTCTTATTTGTAAAGTCTCACATATCCACACACAAATATTCATATATTCATGCACAGGGAAAACAACTTTATTCTGAAGCATAAATAAATCCCAAGTAAGATGTAAGAGGCTAGAGATCAGTGCCAGTAGTGATTAGTGGTCTCTGGGGATTCTGTTTTAAGGACTCTCAGATGAGACTCTCACTCAATTGTTTAGAGATTATTAGTTTAATTAGGAAACTAAAGTTCACTTCATAAATTACCTTTTCTTATACCCAGGAGTCTGTCTGAATTAGCTTGAAAAACTATATGCCCCTCCCAGGGTATATACTTAACCATTAACACAAAGGAAATATAATTATTACACAAGACTAATGATTATGTAACTTGTCTAGTGGTTTATAACCTTATAACCTTTCATAATCTGTTCAGTGATTAAGGTTTTGTATCCCAGGTTAACAAACTATAGCCTAAGGACCAAATCCAGCCTCCCCTGTTTTTATAAATAAAGTTTTATTAGAACACAGCCAGGCTCATTAATTTAAATATTGTCTGTAGTTACTTTCATGCTATAAGAGCAGAACAGTCATGACAGAGACTACATGGTCCATGAAACCTAAAATATCTACCTTCTGGATCATTGTAGAAAAAGCATTCCAATCACTGTTTTACATTAAAAGATAAGAGTTCAGTGGGAGGTCTATTTGAAATGTGTGTTCCTTAAGGAGCTTAAGTTACCAATTAAAATTAAGGTTCAGGTGACTCAGTAACCAAATAAAATGGATATTACTTTTTAATAAAAAATATCTTTGTATTTTATAAGGGACATTTTCAAATAAGAAAGAAAAACAGAAAAGATGTAAAATTAAAGGTTATTTCTCTGTTTGACATCATAATAAAATTAAAATGTCATCCATGAAATAATCCACAACTTGCTTAGACTCTCTATATATACTAAACAAATATTTTTGGAATGTTGTTACATCTGGACAAAATGGCATACAAATTGAGTAGACATGTACAGTAGTCAAATGAAACTAACACACGACTGCTAGTTTCTAAGGAGTGCTACGGTCGCCATCTTCGTAAAGCCAGACCCAAACTGCAACCATAACAAGCTGTCGTCACAAAGGCAAAAATCTAAAAAAGAAACAAAAATTTACATCAGATTTATAAGACTGAATTAGAAACAATGTCCTAAGGAACAACTATGTGAAGACTGATGAATCTACCTAAAGATACTTTAACATTAACAAAAATATTTTGTGTTTTTTTTTCTCATTTATACTACTGTTTTTACTTTCTCACACTATGATTCCTTTCTTTAAAAATTCTAGCCTCTAATAATTTTCTCATTTGTAGAAAGCCTTATTCTGAGCATTTGTTTATATGCTGGGCTCACTTATAAGACATTTGTGAAATCCCAGACACAGTATTGAGAAATTCAGCATGAAGACATATAGAGCCTTCATAGCCAAGGAAGCCAGCAATTCCCAGAACCTGAGGATGTATCAAATTTCTGGGCCAATCCAAAGTGACTTTAGAACTCAATAAAGAAAACACATAGAAATGAATTAGCGGGTTGGCTCTTTCTTATTTGGGAGACAGTCCTTATGCTTAAGTCTGCACTCTGCTGTGAATTACTGATTTCTTTAGTACCAACTATGTATACATTGCTACATTTGGTACATATAAACAAATAGTAGATATTGTCCTCATCCTTTTGGGGTTTATGATCCACAGAAAACTATGAGACAAAGCAAAAGCAGTTCAAAACATTATGACTTAGTATGGAAATTCTTCTTCTTTTTTTTTGCAGTTTTTTTGGCCGGGGCTGGGTTTGCACCTGCCACCTCTGGTATATGGGGCTGGCACTCTACTCCTTTGAGCCACAGAAGCTGCCCAAGTATGGAAATTCTTAACCCGGGAACCAAAGCTCTGGAAAAGGAGTATTACAGATCCACTTAGAGAACATTTTCACAGTTAAACTACCATTTTCTTGTCGTCCCCACCCTCCTTCTGCTGGTTGTTTCTCTGGTACATTTCTAATCCAGACATCTGAATGATAATAATCACTTTGGCATCTATTATTAGTGAAAAGGAATTTTCCTCTCAGGCATACTGGAAGAAAAAGAAAAATAAAGGATGTGATCTTATGAGACAAATGACTAACTGACACATTTTAAGGGCTATTAAAACTCAAAAACTAGAGATTTACTTCAACTGGATAAAATGGGACATAACACAGAACTTGAAGCAGGTAGAGATTTACTGAGGCAGACGTACTTAGGCAGCTAGAAAAAGGGAAGGATAATGAAAACAAAGTGATAGAAGAGGATGGCCAGAAGAAAATTATACCATGCGCCTTTAGGGCGAAGGTGTGTTGATGAGAAATTAATGGTATAAGCCAACTGTTGAGTATTCGAGCACCTTCTATTCTTGTGAAGCAGGATCTGAGGCTGCCTATCAATAGATCAATCTAGGGCTACTTCAGTGATCCAGGAGAGATGATGAGAATCTAGACTGCACCACTGCAAAGAAGGGATTGGAATTAAGACACACTAAGAAAAATTCAAAGGAATTGATGACTTAATAGAAAAAAAACCTTCAGATTTCTGAACTTTGCTTTGCAAAACTGACAAAACCAGTGGGTTTTCCAACTACAGTCCTCGGATCATAAAGATTCTATGAAAGAACCCCAGGGATGATGAAGTAGGTAGAGATGGCTTCATGAAAAGGGGATAGACACCATTCAAGGCCCTCTTCCCTCACTTCAACTATTCATTTTCTTTCATTTTCTACATTTGTTAGGTTTTATGTGAGATTTCATTATGTGAAATGGCTCCACTTCTTATAAAAGAAAGTGTTAAAATCACTGATCTAAACTAAAAATCTTTCAAGGCTAGAACTATGCCTGTTTTCTCTTGCAAGCCTATCTTTAGTCTAATTCAACATAGTTAGTCAATAACTTTGACAAATCCTTGAAGAGTCTTGGGAAACTCATAGTAGGCCTTGAAATCATCTATCTTTTACTCTTTTAAATCTAGACTCTACATCCATGTGGTCCAATATGATAGCCACTAGCCATAGCTGGATATTTGAATTTATTAAAATTAAATGATATAAGTTCTCTAGGCATACTAGCTATATTATAATTGCTCAATAGCCACATGTGAGGAGTAGCCACCACATCGAATAGGACATAGACAGAATGTTCCTATCACTGCAGAAAGCTCTGCTAGACAGTGCTTCTCTGGATGGTTTCAATGACTATGTGGGAATACTGGACTAAAACAGTAAAACATTAGGGCCACTCAATTTCTACATAGTGTCATCAACTATCAAGATATTTCAGAAAACAATCTGGACTTCTGACAACTTAAAAATTGTCTACAAAAATAAAAATAATATATCATTTCTTTAAATTACCTATGTCAATACAAAATGACAAATTCACTCCAAGATATGAATTAAAGAGGGTAAATTTTTAAAAATTTTCCCACGGAATGCATTTAATCTGATTATCATCTATCACTAGGGCTGTGTACTAGCCTCTGCACTCAACTGCACTTTCCTCACTGGCAGGAACTGAAACTTATGCCCCTTGTCCCCAAGACCCAGTAGAGTATTTGACACACTGGCAGGCCCATAGTAAATATTCACTGAATTACAGTGAATTACAAATAGGTATTGAATACCAAAGAGCAGAGCTGGGAACCATCTCTCTTGCTCTATCTAAAAGTTATAAAAAATAAAAAGCCCAATTTATTTTTATTTTTTTTTACAAAGAAGATGTGTCTGTGCAAAGCCAACCAAGCCAAGCAGTACTACTGATTTACTGTGATCTTACACGAATGTCAGCTTGTGTTTCAGTTTAATAACCCACAACACTGGGTGTAATAATGATACTTTGCTCATGGGGTTATTTTTGTACAAATAAATAGCTGTTACCTGTTTAATGCTAATGGTCATTAATAAAGAGAACTACTGTTGCCTGAGGATTTTCTTGAAGACTCTGCCAGCGGAAGGAGAGTGCTGGTGAACTGTGCCCACTGAGCACTTACTGTGGCTGCTACGTTTATGTTGTACTGGTTATCACTCAGGAGCGGCTGCAAAGCCATAGTTGTATTGCAGTGCAGATCGTGCAGGGATGTGGCTGCTGCTTCCAGTAAAAAGGCTCCAAAGTAGAAGACAAATACTGTAAAATGGTAGGCAAAATCCTGAAAGAGAAGAGGAAAAATATCTACCATTAAAAATAATATATTTTGTTCCTGTTCCTTATTTCAGATGATGAAGTCTAGCTTTAGCAAGATGAAAACATTTAATGAAACATCTTAACTACACTGGGCGTTAATTTTGGCTACATTACCAATTTCAGGCTATTAGAATTCAAATGAAAATCAACTGATCCATCTTGATTGGCACAGTGTCAAATCTTCCCATAGATGGAATTTTGTAATAAAATATATTATTTCAGTTTGAAATAAGATGCCATAGAGATCAATAGCAATACAATATGAAAAGGAATAATATACTGTCTTTGAAATTAAAGTAAAATGGCATTTAAATAACATCTTTTTTATTATAGTTATATATGTACACATTATGTAATGATTTTATTTTTGAGAAATTATTATCATTTGATCGTTTGATCATCCCATACACAGAAATATACAGAAGACTTATTAAATAATAGAATTCATTAACATATATTCATATAGTCCATTAAAAATAAATAATAATACTTCTACAAAAAGTATGAGAACTCAGTTATTTATTAGGTTATGTATTATGTATGCTTGGTGGCATTAATGTGAAACAGAATTCTATTAAAATTCACATTGTCTTACCTGAATTAAAACATCATCAACACATTGGTATTTATTTTTAATAGCTGCCCTATACCAAGTACTTTATACACATTATTATAACCCCCATTTATTATTTCCATTTTATAGAGATTTTCTTCTTTTCAGTTAAATTACTTTTCCAAAGCCACATAAATATTACCATTTGGAAGGGGAATGCAAGTCTACATACTCTGGTGCCAAAACCCACTTCCTTTTAAAAATAAATTCATTATCTTAGTTGACAGAAATTATATATACAAAGTATTTAGCATGTACATGATGTTCTGAAATAAACATATATAAATGGAGCTAATTAACACATGCATTACCTCACCTATTTGTCTTTTTTCCTGATAAGAACACTTCCGAGCTCTCTTTAGCTATTTTCAAAAGTACAGTACATTGTGATTCACTGTCGCCACCATGTTGTACAATATATCTATGGAACTTGTTCCTCCTACCTGAAATTTTACATCCTTTCAGCTACATCTCCCTAGTCTCTCCCCCGCCCCCATCTCCCAGTAACCACCATTCTACTGTCTGTTTCTGTTCTGTTTAGCTTTTTTAGATTCCCTTTGTAAGTGAGATGACACAGTATTTGTCTTCCTGTGCCTGGCTTGTTTCACTTAGCATAATGTCCTCCAGGTTCATCTACGTTGATGCAAATAATAGCATTTCCTCCTAACTAAAGGTGGTATGGTATTCCCTTTTACACACACACACCCCATATTTTCTTTATCCCTTTCCCACTGATGGACAGTTGGGTTGATCCTACATCTTGGTCAATGGTACTGTAGTAAACATGGGTGCGTATATCTGTTACTAATTTTATTTCTTGTGGATAAGTACTGGTAGTGGAATTCCTGGATCATATGGCAGTTGTTAAGAAAAGTGATAAGTGGTGACCATATGTCTATAATCCGTAAGAGAGATACTCAAATATGTGCGGCTATTTAACAAATGTTAAACAAATTTTGATGATGATCAAAATCCAAACTCAAATGCCACTTCTTTTAGGGATTAAATGTAAGCTGTGTCTTAATTAGTAATGATATTTAAGGAAAACATTTTTTCATAGTAGGGCTGAGTACATTGGATACTTTTTCTTCCATTCTTGAGATACTTTGCTAAGAAGAATATGTGCCAGCGCCATCAGGACGGCAAAAACCCATTTATACCACACGAAATGGGGAGGGGGGCACGGGCGGGGAGAGGAGGGGGAAGATGTGTGGAGGGTGGGTGATTGGTGGGATCACACTTATGGTGCATCTTACAAGGGTACAAGTGAAAATTACTAAATGTAGAATATAAATGTCTTCATATAGTGATTAAAAGGCCATGAAGGCTATGTTAAATAGTTCAATGAAAATATTTCAGAATGTATATGAAGTCAGCACATTGTGCCCCATGATTGCACCAGTGTACACAATTATGATTTAATAAAAAATTAAAAAAATAAAAAAATAAAAATAAAAAAAAGAATTAAAAAAAAAGGAACAAAAACAAAACAAAACAAAAAAAGGCGAATTTTTTTCTCCCCTTCGGGAAAAACATGCTGTCATTCAGATTATCTGAAAGCATAGATTCAAGGTAAGGCAATCAGCAGCATAAAGTCTCACTTTTTTGTGTTAACAAACCAAGATCCTTTAACATAAATGATCAAAGACACACTCCTTGCATCAAAACCTCGTCCATGTGGTAATTCTGAACCTATCCCCCTCTGAAGAATTGAAGTCATCCACCTCCCCAGAACCTTGTTCCCCTCTCATTTTGCCTAGCAAAGGGAGAAGTAAGGATAAATCTCAAAATTCATGGCAGATGACCATTATTTTTTTCCTCCGCTTTTCTTTCTCCCATTCCATTTTTATTAAAAAAAAAAGTTTTTGAGCTACTGTTGTAGAACACTTTGTGAAATTTTTCTGATCACTTATAACATTGGAGAGAGGATTAGAAAGATTCTGAATCAGAGTTCTAAACAGCATCAATAGCGAATAATCTGTTAATGCACCTAGACTCTTGTCTTTCCCCCTAGGTTTAAATAACCACTCACCAGGAAGGAGCTGTCTTTTCTTTAAGTTTTCACTATGTCTCAATTCACTTGTCCAAGTTTTTAGTTGATTTTCTACACATGTACTAAAGGAAATGTAACTTCTCCTAAAGTCTTATCATTGCCACTTTCATGATTTTCCTTCTTAGGCATTGACTTTTTATGTGTTTTTTTTTTTTTTTTTGATCAGTGACATGTATAAATCAGTAAACTTGAAAATGTTGCATAGACTCCTATTGCTTCCAATCCAGACAACCAGAAAACTCAACTGACCATAACAATACTAATATTCAGCATCCCAACTTGTGGTCATAGTGAGTATAGTGATGTAGCTGTGACAGTACCTGGTGCTGACATCCCCAAAGAACCCTCTTTTAAAGAAACTACTCTGGATGCCAGCACAGCAAACCAGAACTTGTTAGTCTGGTTTCCTACCAGCTGTCATATCCTACTCTCCATATCTCAGCTCCTCTGTCTTATTTCACTCCAGTTTGTGAAACCTGTTATACCGCTAGAATTTCTAGTGGTGGAAGTTATTTGGTTGCAGTTATAATCATGCTTATTGTACTAACAGTCTACAGCAGTATTGAAAATAACCTGCGTTCTTTCCGTTTCTATTTTTTTAATCATTAAAGGTGAAGAAAATGAAAATAATTTCCTTGCTTTTCAAGGGTTTTTATGCTCAGGCAGCTTGTTCTCTCCCCTGAAATAGAAATGCATTTTTTAATTCCTAAAATATGCATGTTTAATAAGCACGTTGTCATTATACTTGAAAACTAGAAACTTACAACAATAGAAGTCACAACACTCCAATTAAGCCTGAGAAGAATGCACAATATTAAAACTGTAATATAATTAAAAATTTACTTCTATCTCATATGGCACAACATTGAGTGGTTTACACATTCTCATAGTTTATATGGTATGATTGAAATTACTAATATTGAATGCAGACAATATATCAGTAGTAGCAGTTATCAAAATGCCTTCCATTAAAACTTGCAAGTGTGACCGCCACCTTCTACCCCTAAAATCCAGTATGCCCCCTCTCCCGAAGCGAATTAGCACAGTTCTCTTTTGAGCAGATGATCTCACTCCTCCTTTCAAGCTATTTCTAAGCTGGTTTTGTTTTTTGTTTTTTGTTTTTGTTTTTTTTTTTAATCATAGAGAGTTCTGCTACTCTCAGAAATCCAAGCTCAGCATTCTACAAATAGCTACAGTTGTGTGTTCTCAATAAAACTTTTCTTGATAGGTTGAAAGAGAAGTAGTTGTTCCTTTGTATTTTATTTGCCGCCAGGTGTAACTCTCTGAGCTAGCCATTCCTCAATCTGTATTACATGCTTTGATATTTATGTGTTTGTTCATGTTTAATCACTTTAGCCTGTGGGCAGTTGCTTATGTCACTTTACTATTTTTACATTTGAAGTTCTGTTTTCTAAATTCTGTTGGACAGAGTTTAATGATTTTTATGGGAAGCCTACCAGAGGGCTTCATCCAAACATATTCTTAATAAATGTGTTTTTGATGCTAGTATAGCAAGATAGCTGGTGGTTTATTTGTTTTTTCCTAATTAGATGTTTTCCAATGCTCACTGTGCCCGTATTTGGCTTTATTCATGTAGTTTTGCAGTTATGAGGACACTCGCTAAGCCCCATTCTGATCAGAGAGAAGCCATATGCTCTATCCTAATTGCATTTTCCAGAAAAGCAGCCTAACGGCAAGGGGCGGGTGTCTTAGGAGAGAGTAAATTCAGTGCTCATCTCCGTTCAGAACCACCTCTGTCTTTTCCCTGCTCCTTTGGGGAAGGTTGGTCCTGAGTTACCAGGCCCACTTCCTCTGCAAGCTGCTCGGTCCCCTGATGTGTTTCCACATAACAAATATAAAGAAGATATATCAATCCTGAAGGCACCAATTCTTCCGTGTCAGTGAAAAGAAAATGACCCAAATAACCACCTGTCATTTGGGCGTTTCCACTTGGATGCCACACAGGCACTCCTAACTCAACATGTCTAAAACTAAGCTGCTCATCTCTTCCCTTGAACATGCTCCTTTTCTCATGGCCTCTCCCTCAGAGAAGATGACCACCATTCACCTCTCACCACTGCGTTCCACTGGTCACCAAGCCCCAGCACTCTACGCGCCACCAGCTCTGAGACTGTTTCCTCCTCTGTCTGCACTGCACGGCTCATTCTAGTTTGGGTCCCCATTATTTTCACTTAGATTGTTGAAATATTGAATCTACCCTCCTCCTCCTCCTCTTCTCTTCTTCTTTTTAAGACAAAGTCTCTGCCACCCTAGGTAGAGTGCCATGGAGTCATGGCTCACAACAACCTCAAACTCTTGGGTTCAAGCAATTCTCTTGCCTCAGCCTCCCAAATAGCTGGGACTACAGGTGCTCACCATAACACCCAGCTAATTTTTCTATTTTTAGTAGAGATGGATCTTTCTTATGCTCAGGCTGCTCTCCAACTGCTGAACTCAGGTCCAACCCATCCACGTGGGCCTCCCAGCGTGCTACAATTACAGGTGTGATCTACTGCATCAGACTCACTATTTTCTTGTTTCTAGTGTGGAATCTTTCCTTATTCAAGAATTATTTTTTCAAAATAAAAATATACTCATGTTATGTCTTTATTCGAAACTCTTTATGTCTCTTCACTCTCTGTCTCAGGGATAAGATTTTTACTCTCTAACTCTTCACCACCTGGTCCCTGCCTGCCTCTCCAGTTTATCTCTTATCACGACTTTGGATTTTACTTTCCAGAAGTATGGAAAACTGTCTTCTCTTCCCCAGCCCTGCTTTTGTTCATGCTTGAAACACACCTTCCTTCTTATCATCCTATTAATGCAAAATTATGTCATCTGATCTATGACCCTGTCTTATTTCCTCAAAAAGACTGGATGTATAGTCACCAGTGTCCTGATGGCCCACCCTTATTTTTGTTCAGTAACTTGTGACAGGACTGCTGAGCAACTCCAAGTTGTATCATTCATTCCCTAGTCAGCTATGTGAATGGCCACCTGGAATTAGTGCAGTACATGGCACATACGTCAGCAGAGGTTGTCTTTGACTGTCTACATGCCTGATTCTATGCTGGATTTCAACAATTTTCCTTTAATTATTTTCATTTCCAATAGCCAGCACGAGTGGCTGACAAGATGTTCTGTTAAATGCACAGTGATATCTATCTGTCTACATATCTATCTATCTATCCATCTATTATCTATCTATCTGTCCAGCACACACAAATGCTCCCCTAAAAGATAATTGTCTTTCTTTTTAAGGAATGTAGGCATAAAATGCAGAGGCACATATTAAAATTTTAATTCAATTCAATCCAATTAGATTAAATCCAGTCCAAATTAAGTTAATCCAATTAAATTTCCTTCAGTAGTTTCATAGTTTAAAGTTCAAATGATTACAGAATTATGTTAGACTTTGTAAGAAAATTCCATTTTCACTTCTAAAAATTTTTAAATGTATGAATTTTATTTTTCAGAGAAGTTTCAGGTTTACAACAAAATCAAACAGAAGGTACAAAGTACTTTGCCCCCCCAATCCTTCTCCCACTACCAGTGTCTGGTGCCAAAGGTAATACATTTGTTACAATTACTGAACCTACATCATTATCCCCCAAAGTCCACAGTTTACACTCTTAGGGTTACACATTCTATGCATTTTAATAAATGACCTGTACCTAATATCTTACAGAATAGGTTCATTGATTTATTTTTATTTATTTCAAATTTCTGAATTCTAAGACCTACTACTTTTGATTTTTTTTATCTGAGTTTTTTATAAATGGAAGAGGTCTGACAAATAAGTTCACAAACTCATCCTATAAAAAGTGCTACATCCTTTAATCCTGAATATCATTATGGTTACCTTCAAGGTACTTCCCTTGGGAAGCTTATGCACCAATGTCAGCACCTAGTCCACCCTTCAAAGCAATTTTTGAACTTTTTTCTGGAATGGCCAGAACAGCTGTTGTGTTATTACCCTGGATATCCTCAATGTTATAAAAATGTCTTCTTTTCAATATTTCCCTTATTTTTACGTAAAGAAAAAGACTTCGAGGGCCTTATCAGGTGAGTAGAGAGGGTGTTTACATGGTTCTAATATGGTTACTTATTTACTGGCTAAAAACTCCCTCACAGACAGTGCTGTGTGAACTGGTGCATTGCTGTGATCCGAGAGCCATGAATTGTTGGTAAGAAGTTTAGGTCATTTCTGTCTAACTTTTTCACACAGTCTTTTCACCAATTCCAAATAGTAAACATGATTAACTGTTCGTTCATTTTGTACAAATTAATAATGAGTAATTCCTACAATATCCAAAAATGTTAGCAACATTGTTTTGACTCTTGATTTGCACTGGCAGAATTTTATTGGCAATGGAGAATTGGCTGACTTCCACTTTACACTTTGATGCTTTGTTTCTTGATCTTATTGGTATACCTGTGTTTCATTACCAGTGATAACACAACCCAGAACATTATCTTGCCTCTACAAAAGGTGTTGGCAATTTTCAACTCTCCTTTGCTTTTGTTCATCAGTGAGTTCCTTTGGGACAATTTCTGCACACATCCTTCTCATGCTAAAATTTTTAGTTAAGATTTTCATGTTTCTCTATCAATGTTTGCTTGGTCTGCTATGCTTTTCATAGTTAGCCAATGATTTTGATGCACAATTCAATAAATTTTTGCAACATTTTCCTCAGTTCTACTTGTTACTGGCTATTCTGACCTCTTTTCATCAGTGGTGCTTTCTCTCCCCTCAGAAAAACTTTTAATCCATTTGTACACTGCTGTTTTCTTCATGGCATTATCCCCGTATACTGAAACTAACCTGTCCCTGATTTCACTTACTGTATTGCCAAGGGTAACAAGAAATTGAATCTTTGTTCATTGCTGTAATTCAAGCTCCAACATTCTCATGCCAGCACACAAAAACATGCAACAACAGTAATGAACACCACTCAGGAAGTCACCGCCATACCTCAACACAAACACAGTTGTGAGACCCTGATATACGAAGGTTATGAAACCCCACCAAGCTGTTTGTGCAGTGCTGCCAATGTAAGCACATAGTGGTGAGTTCTTGAACTTAATTGTCAGACCTGGTATATTATAGTTTTTTTTAGACCTTTTTCTCTATTTCTTATTTAGAAGACAGCTCCAGTGGTGCCATTGGAACCTATATGGTTGTGAGATGGTCAATTCTCCCCAAATCTCTGCTTGCAAGTTGTTGGGATTCTCTCCACTATTTGGTTTATTTCATGACTTCAGGTAAAGGAGACACCAGTCACCCAGGTAGCTTTCTTAGGTTGGCTTTTCTGTTGTTTTTCTTTGTACTTTTTCAAAAGCTATGTTGAATTTTCTTTTGAATGGCTCTTACTGGCTTTTAAAAATTATAAAAGTAATTGTAACTAACATTAGAAAGAATTAATAATCTTTTCCATTTTTTTCTTTGTACATAGCAGATGGAAGGAAGTACCTAGATTAGTGGATTAAGGGTGTATAATCAAATTCAGAAAAAAGTATATTGGTAACTACTTGGGTCAGATTTAAACTTTTTTTTCTTTTTTTTGAGACACAGACTCAAGCTGTCACCCTGGATAGAGTGCTGTGGCATCACAGCTCACAGCAACCTCCAATTCCTGGGTTCAAGCAAGTCTCTTGCCCTCACCTCCCAAGTTGCTGGGACTACAGGCGCCTGCCACAATGACTGGCCATTTGTTTTTTGGTTGCAGCTGTCATTGTTGTTTGGCTGGCCCGGGGTGGATTCGAACCTGCCAGCTCAGGTGTACGTGGCTGGCGCCTTAGCCCGTTGAGCCTCAGGCGCTGAGCCAGAGATTTAAAACTTTTAAAAAAATTTATAGTTCAATATTATTTCTTACATAAAATTTAGAAAAGAATTACAATGAACACTATTATAGCTTCTTTCCAGATTCAGCAGTTCTTAACATTTTACCCCATTTACTTAAACATTTGTTTTCCTTCTTCTTTTTAGGCACAAATATTTTACTGTGTATTTCCTAAAATGTGTCTCCTACACAATCAAAGTACTCCTTCAAGACCAGAGCATATAACTTTGATACAATTATTTTATTTGAATTTCACAAATTGTTCCAATAATATTTTTTGGTGGGGGACAAAGTACAATTAGATTCACAGGTTCTCTTACTAGTCTCTTTAGTTTTCTTTAATTTGAAACAGTTCCTCATGACATTTCTGAAGAGTAAAGCCAGTAACTTTGTAGAATATTGTTAAATTTGGATTTCTTTGATGTTCTTCACAATTACCTTCAGGCTTATATTTTTTTATTGTCAAAAATACCATAGAATAGACATTGAGTCCTTCTCAGGATATCCTATCAGGAAGTACATAATGTCAATTTCTTTCACTATTAGTGACATTAACTTTGATCATGTAAATAAATTTATGTTTGCTAAGTTAATCTGCTGTAAAGGTAGTATTTTCCTCTTTGTAATTAATCTTTGTAATTAATAAATTATTTATGGGAAATTACCCTAAAACTATGTAGATATCTTCTTGTTCAACAAACATGACTTCATCCACTAACATTTAATATTCATTAAATTGGATCTTGGTTCTTTTTCTTAACATGTTCTTCTTGTTATTTTAACACTTTCTGACTTCCTGGCACAACAAAATGTTCTAGGCTCATTTTATAGTTTCCTTGTCCCTGCCCTCCCTCAGCCATTTTCTTAAGGATTCCTGGTTCTTTTTAGTGAAAAATGGTATTTAGAAACAGATCTGAGTGCTTGATATGTTCATTGTTCCTGTGGTGTTTTTGCGAAGAAGTGTTCACACACACATACAGGTGTTTATAACTCTTTCTATTAAGTAATAGAATATGTATTGTATGTGTATTATATATATAATTATATATAATGAATTCATGCTGAAACCTCTAATTCTGGTTCAATACCATAAAGATCACAAAATTTATAAAAGGAAGAATAGGTGGGACTTGATATTAGTTGGATGTGGGGAGAAGAATGAGAAAGAAGTGAAGGTGAATGTAAGTTGTAGATGTGAGGATGGCATACATGAACACTCAGTATACAATGCCTTGTGTACCAGCTTTTTCTGTTGTATGTGCCAAATCTACTAGCAAGGCCCAAGATTGCATCACTTTCTTAGCTGCTGTATCCTAGTGTTCCTAAATATTGATCTTGGGGTCAAAGAAAACTCAAGGTCTTCTCATATTAACTGTTGTTGAGCAAGGTCTCCTACCTCTTTCCTTAAGAATTTAATTTTTAAAAACCATATACCATCTATGCCTATGACATTTTTTCTCATTAATATTAGTCCATCATTTATCTTTTCAAACCCCTTTAGCCCTCATTTAGCTAATTCACAGTTTTGTCCCTCAAAATTACGTAAAGCTTTTATAACTTCCCTTCTGTGTGCTTTGGCTGATCTCCCCTGCGGGTAAAAAAGAAAGCCAGCGAAACAATGCTGCAGTGTGCTGTTGGGGGTGGGAGTGACAAACTTGAAAGTGCACCTAGAATTTGGATCATTTTTTATTACAGTGTTATAGTTTATGAAGTACACAACTGGGAGTCAGGTCACTAAATTCTTAAAAAAAAAAAAAATGCAAGGCAAAAAAACAAGGGAATCTAGAATCCAGCTCCTTGAGGGCTCTCACACAGCCCCCAAAAGACTAATCATCCATCAGTTCCATCCTTGGCCCTCTTTTCTCCTCAGCTTGCCCACTCTTCCCAGGTCATCTAATCCACGTCTGTGGCTTTAGACTCTCCAACTACTATCCTGTAGTAGGGACTGGCAACTGATCTGTCCTCCATAATAATACAATTTTAGCTGTTTCACGTCAAGCAAGCTAGGAATTGCATTTCCTGATCCCACTGCAGTAGACAGGGACAAGCAGTAGTTCTCAAAGGTGGAATATAATCAGAAATTTGTGCAGGGCCCCCCTCACTTGCTTAAGAGGAAACCTCTGGCCTTAAACTTCTACTCTTTTGTCCAAGCAGAGACACTGTAGAGAACCCATGTGGAACACAAGAAACCTACCATCAACATGGCTCCCTGAGTAACTGCATGGAGGCGAGCCACCTGCCAAACTGAAATATCCGTGCTAGAATTTTCTGTAAGAAACGCAATTCCCTTTTGTCCGAGCAATTACATTTCTTGTGTCTCTCCTGAGAGTACTGCACCAATATATCCAGCTGCCCATTAGATGTTTCCACTTTAGTATCTCACATTACCTTAAACCCAACGTATTTCTTTTCAAAATTTCTTCTCTTCGGGCAGTATTGTCTTCCTAAATCCCCATTACAAAAATTTTGCAGTTATTATTAACTATTCGTTTCCCCTTTTGACCGTATCTACGTTGAACAACAACTCGGTTCTGACTCCTTTGTTTCTCTTTTGTCCAGTCTTTCCTCCCTATCCTCTTGTTTACTGTGCTAAACAAAGTCCTAGTCTTCTTGTTCTTTCTTTTTTTCTTTTTTTTTTTTTTTTGCAGTTTTTGGCCAGGGCTGGGTTTCAACCCACCACCTCTGGTATATGGGGCTGGCACCCTACTCCTTTGAGCCACAGGTGCCGCTCGGTCCGAGTCTTCTTAAGCAGGGATTAATACAACGAAGTAACTCATTTTCCAGTTTCTAATCTTGCTCCCATCCAGTTCATCCTTGCCTATGGTTCTATATTTACTAGCTTAGTATGCTCACCTGAGTAATAAGGATATGAACAGTATATATCTTAAGGAGTTTTGTGAGAATTAATTGAAATAATGCATGCCGAGCATTTAGCATAGTGCCTGAGATATACGTTCACTATCCTTAATATTATTATTATTAGAATTAATATTGATATTATTAATATTATTATTAGCATTTTAGCTGTGTTAAATGATAGCTGTTATTATGCTATCTTTAGCACTTTTACGCTATAACTCTTCTTAAAATTCCTTAATAGATTATAGGACAAAAATCAAACATTTTGGTGACTTGGCTTCCACTCTGTACTCATGTCCTCCCTGGCTGTCCAGCTGTATTTCTTGTTGTCCCCTTCACAGTCGGTGTGTAGTTCCTTCAGGATGCCAAACATTTCCATAGTTCTTTGTATATGTTGATCCCTTTGTGTGGAACACCCTATTTCATTGTCTTTCCCTAACTCTTATTATCCATTCTTTTTTCAAATTGGAGCTTATATATTACTTCCTTTAAGAGCTGTCCATGATCATTTCTGTTGCAGTTTAAGTGTATGCCCCTCTGGAATATCCTATGTTTTCCTTTATTGTGGTAAATAGGACAATGTTTGATAAATGTTAATTAACTATAAATGTGTTTTTGGTGTTTGCCTGGCTCATCTTCTTTTCTTGGGGAATTATCCTGACTTGGTTAGCTTTAGGGGTATTATTTGTACAAGCTTTCATCATGTTTATCATATCCTTTTGGAACATGTTCAGAAACTGGGCTGAGACAACTTTATGTGTCTATAGAACATTTGAATTAAGGGACAAAGTGGCTGGTTAATATGAACGTTAGACTTGTAAAGCATGGACATTTAAGGCCAGAGTCCTTGCTTTAGAAAAGAGAAAAAAGGGGGGAAAGCTTACACATATAAAACCACATATTGAATACAGAAAAACTGGAATAATAAGTAATCAGAGAAATTGGATCTTTAGAGAGAAGAATAGAATTGATGGTTGGAGAGAAATGGAACAGAAACCTTTCAACCCAATTGAGCAAGGGAGCAGCTGCCTTATGAATTTTAGCTTGGATTTATTCACTTAAAATCTTTGTAAATAATGTAGAAAACAACGAAGTTCCCACAGTAATTTGTCTTACTTCTTAACTATATACATTTGTAATAAAAAATGATAATCCAAATGATACTGATTAATAAAGTAACTCCATATGAATTGTGATGCAGGTCTTAACTTTTGCACATACTTATCTCTAAAAATTAAAAATAGCTGACATTGATTTCATTTTTGACCGAGACTAAGATTTCCTTATAGTGATTCAGTCTAGAATGGCAATGACTGATAACCAACGGTCACACATAAATCAATTCTTTCTGTAGCCAGCAAAGAATGACACAAATAAGAAACTGCAAAAATGTTCTGGGGGTTTCAGATATTGTTATTAGATAAATTATTAATTAAGGATCTAGCCTTCTGAAGGTTAGCTTTACAGATTTTTTGAGGAGTCAAGCCCAATATTCCGGGGAATATGATGTTTTCTTTAATGTTTGTTTATGATGTGGTTTGAAGCTTATTATATTTTTGTCTTATTTCTCTTCTTTCTTTCATCTCAATTTTGTTTTCACAAAGACTTGTATATTTTTGGGGAAATGAAATTCATATAAATTCTAAGACATAGAGAGTCAATGACCAAAAATTTAAATGTTTTTTGAAGGGCATTCTGCTTGAAAAATATTGCATGAATCATCAGAGGGCCAATGTTCCAGACTCAGCTCTGCAATTATTTAACTATATAATCTTAGGAAAGTCATGTTGACTGACGTTCTCCTCCCTTCAGTTAACTCACCTCTAAAGTAAGGCTCATAATCTCTTTCCTGCTTACCTTGGAGTTGTAACAATCAAATGTGTACCTTGAAAAAAGCTAAGGACTTATATACAACAAGGCTTTGTTAATATCCTTTAGTAGAATATTGGTTAGGGTTGACTGGAGTGCTCTGTCAGTCCAAAGATGTTTTCCTGCTAGTGACTGATTTTGTCTACACAAGAAAGGATGTTTTCAATTACATGCCATAGTCATTGAGAGCACACGCTGTTAGTTTTCTCAACTGTAAAATGGGGCTTCATGATTACAGGAACAAATGGGATTATAAAGAGGTTAGCACAACACTTGGCCCAGAATAAGGGCTCGAAGAAAATTAGGTGTATATGTAAATGTTAGCTCTGCTCTTTGACCCAGAATGGACTTTGGAGGAGAGAATTACTGATAAGAAATGTGAAGCTGACCAGGTGTAGGAATGTGATCGCAGGTGCGGAGTTTCACAGCCAGTCATCTCTTTGCATTGCTAAAATATCCAGGTATGGAAGGTTCTGGCTCCTCGCATTTCTCTCTTTGGAAAATTGTGTTATTATTGATCATTATTATTTGCTAATTATTAGTCAATCAGAGGGAATTTTCCTAAAATATTTTATATTCAGAAAGTTTTAAGCAATGTTTTGATTAGACATTGTACAACTGACTCAGTACAAATTTAGAAAATATTTAACCAGCCCTACTTAGTTTATTTAAGGTCTCTCTGCAAATATTTACAGAAAGTTATCATTGGAACCACACCTATGTCTTAATATTGTGGTATATAAAATGTATGATGGTTTTAGATATAGTTATAGCATTATATGGCAGTGTACACAAAACGAGTGGAAAAACTAATGGAACTTTGTGCATGATGAACACCACAGATATATATTATCATAAACGGACTGATGACATTAGCAGAAGGATCATTTTAACTTTCTTCAGGTCTCTAGACTATTGTTAATTTTGACTATTGTTCTGCATACATTTGTAATCACCTATAAGATCTAAACACCGTGAGTCTTGTAAAGAGCAGGATGTTATAACTGTCACTGAGAAAACAACCCCATGCAGTAATAATAATATAATCGCTTCATACTAGAGATGTAATAGGCAGAGACAGTACACCATAACAATAATACAAAAATGGCCGGGCACAGTGGCTCAAGTCTAAACCTAGCACTCTCAGAGGCCGAGGTAGGTGGATAGCTTGAGCTCAGGAGTTCCCACGCCAGCCTGAGCAAGAGTAAGACCCCATCTCTAAAAGTAACTGGGTTGCAGCAGGCACCTGCAGTCCCAGCTACTCGGGGGATTCAAGCAAGAAGGATTTCTTGAGCCCAGGAGTTTGCGGTTGCTGTGAGCTATGATGCATAACACTCTAGACAGGGTGATGAAGTGAGACTCTGTCTCAAAAAACAAACAAAATGCAAAAACAATGTACTAGTATATACATTTTCAGAAAACAAGGAGAAATAGCTCTTTTGTAATGAAAAACTGAATATGAACCTTGAGTTTTGGCCAGCCATAATTGTCTAAAATTAAAAAAATAGAGGTTTTATTTTTCTTAAAAATAAAATTTTGAACAAGCCCCAATTCACCCATAGAGTGCATACCGTACCAGGTTTGCACCCAAAGGTGCTGATGGGACATACTGGCTTAGGAGTCAAACTGAACTTAGAGTTCTAGAAGATTATCTGTGGATCTCCTATATTTGAAATGCCATTTCCTGATTCAATGCATTTCAAAAACTGTCAGGTTTCTAAATGTGATGTACAATTTAAATGCTAACCTGTAGTGGTGTTTAATTTTATGATTTTTCTTTTAATAGTAAAGAATAAATTAGAAGGACAAATGGCATAATTAAAAAAGATTACCTTTACATGACAGTTTCTATGCTGTTCTTTTGATTTTTGATCCTGTAGCATTTAGACAAAGTCTCCTCAGGAAACACTACAGAATTAAATGCTAGCTATGCTGCCGTGAAAGTGCCGCAAAATACTACCCCTTACGTCTAATGTAAACTAAGTGCTTTCATTGACGTCTATGACTTATTCTTGGTCACGCTCCAGGATTAAAAGCCAGGTGAGAAAGTGGCCCTGTGAAAAAATCACTGAGTGCAATTATGTGAAGTCACCTTCGGGATTTGCAGACAAATCATTCCTTAAAGCAGCTTTAGCAGGCAGGGTAGGGATTTTAAAGTATATCAATTTTTTAGTAAAGTAAGTAAGAATGTTTTTCCCTGTTCCAGTTAATTCCATTTGTGTTAATTTGT
>CAUYRH010014019.1:0-27375 GCA_963574655.1 Perodicticus potto
CAAGTAGCTGGGACTACAGGCGCCCGCCACAACGCCCGGCCATTTTTTGGTTGCAGCCATCATTGTTGTTTGGCGGGCCCGGGCTGGATTCGAACCCGCCAGCTCAGGTGTATGTGGCTGGCGCCTTAGCCCGTTGAGCCACAGGCGCCAAGCCTAGTTTTGATTTTTTGAGGAGCCTCCATACTGATTTTCCTAATGGTTGTATCAGTCTACATTCTCACCAACAGTCAGCAAGGATTCCTTTACCAGCATTTGTTATCTCTTGTCTTTTGATAATAACCATCTTAACAGGTCTAAAGAGATTATCTCACTGTGGTTTTGATTTACATTTACCTGATGATTAGTGATGTTGAGCACCTTTTCATGCACCTCTTGGCCATCCTTATGTCTTCTTTGGAAAAATGTCTATGCAGTCCTTTGCCCATTTTTTATTTATCTATATTTTTGCTGTTGCGTTTTATGAATTTCTTAATATATTTTGGAAATTAACTCTTTATTAGGTATATGGTTTGAAAATATTTTCTTCCATTTCCTGGGTTGCCTTTTCATTTTGTTGATCATTTCCTTTGTAGCGTGGATGCTTTTTAGTTTGGTGGAATCCCACTAGTATTTTTGCTTTTGGTCTCACGTTAACAAAATCATTACCACGACCAATGTCAAGATGGTTTTTCCTTACATTTTCTTCTAGTGATTTCATGGTTTCAGATTTTACAGTTAAGTCTTTTATCCATTTTGAGTGAAGTTTTGTGAGTGGTATAATATGAAGGTCCAATTTCATTCTTTTGCATGTGGATAACCAGTCTCTCCAGTATCACTTACTGAAGCGACTGTCTTTTCCTCTTTGTGTATTCTTGGTGCCCTTATCGCATATTGTTTGACCCTACATGCATGGATTTATTTCTGGGATGTCTATTCTGTTCTTTCGGTCTATGTGTCTGCTTGAATGCCGGTACCATACAATTACTTTAGCTAAGCAATGTAGCTTGAAATCAGCAAGTGTGATGCCCCAGCTTTGTTCTGTAGTCTCAAGAGTTTCATATGAATTTTAGGATTGCTTTTTCTGTTTCTGTGAAAAATACCATTGGAGTTTTGATAGGAATTACATTATATTTATAGATCACTTTGGGTCATATGGACATAAACAATATCAACTTTTCCAGTCCGTAAGTGTGTGATACCTTTTCATTTATTTGTGTCTTCTTCAGTTTCTTTCATTACTGTTTTATAGTTTTCAGTGCACACGTCTTTCACCCCTTCACTTGAACTTATTACTAAGTATTTTGCTATTTTTGATGTTATTATAAGTGATATTATTTTCTTTAGTTTTCAGATAGTTTGCTATTCATATATAGAAATGCAACTGATTTTTGTATCTTAATTTTTGTATCGTGAAATTTTACTGAGTTTATTAGTTTTAATAGGTTTTTTGGTGACATTTTTAGAGTTTTTATATATAAGATCACATCATCTGTAAATAGACACAGTTTTACTTCTTCCTTTCCGATTTGAATGCCTTTTTGTTCTTTCCTAAGTGCTCTGGCTGGGACTTCCAGTACTACCTGGTTAGACATGGTAAGAATGGGCACTCTTGTCTAGTTTCTCATCTTAGAGAAGTTTCAGCTTTACACTAATGAGCATGTTGTTAACTGGGGCTTGTGGGATGTGGCCTTTATTGTGTTGAGAACGTTCCTTCTATACCTAATTTGTGGAGAGTTTTTATCATGAAAGGATATTGAATATTGTCAATTTTTTTATGCATCTATTGAGATGCTCAGATGGTTTTTCTTTTATTCGGTCCATGTGGTATCACATTTATTTATTTATATGTGTTGAACCACCCTGTATCCCATGGATAAGTCTTACTTAATTGTGGTATGTGATCTTATTAACGGGCTGCTAAATTCAATTTGCTGGTATTTTGTGCAGAATTTTTACATCCAGTTCATTGGGGATATTATTGGTCTATCATTTTCTTGCAGTGTCCCTTTCTGGCTTTGGTACAGGGAAATGTTGGCCTCGTAAAATGCGTTCAAAGTGTTTCCTCCTTTTCAGTTTTTTGGAAGAGTTTGAGAAAGATTATAATTAATTCTTCTTTAAACATTTGGTGGACATTCACAGTGAAGCCATCTGGTCCTGGACTTCTCTTGTTGAGAGATTTTTCTTTTTTTTGAGAGAGACAGAGCCTCAACCTGTCGCCCTGGGTAGAGTGCCATGGCATCACAGCTCACAGCAACCTCCAACTCCTGGGCTCAAGCGATTCTCCTGCCTCTGCGCCCCAGTAGCTGGGACTATAGGTGCCCACCACAACGCCCGGCTATTTTTTTCTTTCTTTCTTTCTTTTTTTTTTTTGTTGCAGCCGTCATTGTTGTTTGGCAGGCCGGGATGGATTCCAACCTGCCAGCTCAGGTGTTTGTGGCTGATGCCTTAGCTGCTTAAGCCACAGGCGCTGAGCCTGTTGAGAGATTTTTGATTACTGGTTTAATCTCCTTACTCTTATTAGTCTATTGAGATTTTTTATTTCTTCATGATTCAGTCTTGGTAGGTTGAATATGTCTAGGAATTTATTTGTTTCTTCTTCAGTGTTTTTCAACATTTTTAATCTCATGGCCTGCTTGAACTTGTAGTTAAACTTCCATGGCACACTTAAATCATGTTGATCCATGAAAAAAAAAAGAGTTAAAAAAAAAAAAGAACATATTTACTGTGCTTTGAATTTCTTTTGAAAATAATTTAATTAATGACCTTTAAAATTTTTGTGGCCCATTGGTTGAAAAATCACTGTTCTAGGTTAGCCAAAGTGTTAGCATATGCTTGTTCATAGTGGTCTTTTATGATCTTTTGCATTTCTGCAATGTCAGTTGTAACTTTGCCTTTTTGTATCTTAATAGCACATATCTTTTTGTCACTGAATGATATTCCCTTGTACAGATGCACCACAGTTTATCCATTTAAGGACATCTTGGTTTCTTCCAGGTTTTACGAAGAAACATATATAAACATTGCTATAAAGGTGTGAAAGTTTTCGTGTGGACATATTTTTAATCATTTGGGTAAATACCTAGACTATGTTTGGCTTTGTAAGAAAACTTTCAAACCGTCTTCCAAAGTGCATCATTTTGCAATCCCACTAGAAATGAAGGAGAGTTCTTGTTGCTCCAGTGCCTTTGATGTCAGATTTTTGGGTTTTAGCCACTCTAATAGATGTGTCTTTTGCTTTTTAAACTGATTCATTTAGTTAATTGCTCAAAATAACCAGCATATGCACTGAACAGTTCTATATCTTGGCTAGATAGAAAAAAACAGGAAACAATATCTCACAGCAAAAGGATTTGAACTTTCATATTACACATATTGCATCCCAAGTTTCATGGTCTTAAACAATGGTTAAACTAGTGTGTAACTACAGAAGTCACCCTCAAAATGTATACACTTTTTTTTTTGAGACAGAGCCTCACTATGTTGCCCTTGGTAGAGTGCCGTGGTGTCACAGCTCACAGCAACCTCAAACTCTTGGGCTTAAGCAATTCTTTTGCCTCAGCCTCCCAAGTAGCTGGGACTTGGTGCCTGCCACAACGCCTGGCTATTTTTTATTACAATTGTCATTGTTGTTTGGCAGGCCCGGGCCAAGTTCAAACCCACCATCCCTGGTGTGTGTGGCTGACGCCCTAACCACTGAGCTACAGGCGCCAAGTCAAAATATATGCACATTTTAAGAGACAATATCTATATATTACTTTTCAAAGTTGAATTGAAGGTACTGTTCCTGGTCAAGTGAGCCTTGACATGCTATCTATGCATGTCCATTTTACCTGCAATTCATACATGTTTTAGGAATGAACTATTTGATATGTGCATATATTTTTTGGTACCCCCAGTATTTCTAATATTAAATTCAGGGAGAAGCTCCCTAAAGAAAAAATCAGATTATAATCAAATCATTGGACAATAAACTTTTACCAAAAGGCTTTACCCGCTTAAAACAAGACACAACTAAAATTTTTAAAAAGTGACCCAAAACTTTAAGGGGACAAGGGCTTATGAAGGCACTTGAAAGAGTGAGAGTTTTGGAGTTAGCAGCTGGATTTGAACAGTGGTTTTACACTTCATAAGCTGGATGAATTCAAATAATTATTAAACTTTTCTAAGCCTCAGTTTACTTGTCTGTAAAAATGGGAAAATAACACATAGTCCACAGGATTATTCTGACCTTTGGAAATTGTTTCTTAAAAAATGCTCGGCATCCAGCCTTGGTAGCTTCCCTGTATCTCTTCTGTCCCTTGCAGAGTGCTCTGCACATGGCGCATGTCAATAAAAATTATTTGAATTTCAGTTCAATTGAAATGAATTTCAGTAATCAAAATTCCCTAATCTGAAGACATAGTTGAACTAGCCTATCAACACATGAGATAGCTAATATGTAGTTTCATTTTCTCCGTTTGCTTGTTGTAAATAGGTGTACACAAGATAATTCAAACAAAACTCACTTGTAAGTTGCAAGACTTTGGTGCATGCGAAAATTTCCAGTGGTTTGGGATGTCCCTGGAGTAGCCAGAAATGAGATATTGGTTTCAAAAGCAAACTCATGAAATATGCAACAGTCTAGAATCTAGGAGCCGGGCAGTTGGCAGAGCTACGTTACAGTAATTCACCATCTTAGAGTTGGCAGGATGTGTGGACAGTGACTATCATGTCAAAAACTATAGGCCTGGCTTTTCCTCTGTCTGTTCCTTTTTCACATAGCTTTTCCTCTAAAACAAAAAAAAAATTACATTTGTGAATTATTTGTTTTAAGTATTAATAATAACAAAGACCACAGATGAAGCATTTAATAGGATTTCCTAATCCTTTAGGAAATTATTTCAAAGAGAAGAAATTTATTATAAGTAACCAGGCATAACAGAATCATTAAAAAAAAAAAAAAAGATAAGTGGAAAAGGAAGATCAGAGAAGTAGCTCTGAATTCCACTCAGTTTCCAAAGAAGCTTCCAACCCAGAGGGGCCAGGTTGGATCCTTACAACAAAACCAGATGGAGGGCCCAGGCAGATCTCCCGGAAGAGCAGATCCAAATGTCTGGCACCAACTGCAGTGACAACCTGTCTTTGGTTATTTCTTCCGTTTCGGGTATTTCTAGGAATTCACAGATCCTTGAAGCCCATCTTTGGACCCCAAGTTAAGCACTCCTACTTTTAGAGAAGAGAAATGCAACAACCATTGAGTCCCTGAGAACATTTTTAAAGGTACTATTTTTTTAGTGTGCAAATGAAGTATTTTATGGTTAGAAAGGAAAAGTTGTAATATTAGAAAAATAACTTTTGGAAGTTCTTAATAACATGTGGTTTAGTGGTATAGATAAGATTGTGATTGAAAGTGAAGCTATGGGGTGACTTTTAGTCTGTATCAGAACTTTCAGTTACCATTATGCAGTATCATTCTGAAATGCAAATTAATCCTCCAAAAGGGCTGATTTTAGAGGCAAATGTGAGGCCTGGTAATATCCAGCCAAGTAATTGAACACAGGGCTAGAAACAAAAACCCAAAGCATCACATTATGAAAATGGAATAATAAAATAAAATTGGGAATAATGACACTGCTATCCGGCATTAATTGATGTGCTAAAGCACTCAGAGTTCCCAGAAGAAAAGAATTATTTAAATGCAAATTTTTATCATTATTACTACTTATAGTATTGTAATAAATTCATGAAAATAAGACACCTCTCTAGTCTAATCCATATATAAAACCTAATAAAATATTTAGGAGCTACATACCAGCAGTTTCATCATTTCACATAAAATATTGGTAAACATATTCTTTAGTATAAAGAAACATTTGTAATGTAAAGAAACATTTCTTTAGTACAAAGATCAAACATATTTGATACAATTTAGAACTACACAAAATGATTATGATGCTATTTGGCTTGAAAATTACAGACATCCTTACATTCCCATAAAAGAAAAAAAAGGTCATGCTTTGAAAAGACAGATTTGCTGGGCGTGGTGGCTCATGCTTGTAATCCTAGCACTGTGGGAGAGCACAACTGGTGCATTGCTTGAACTCAGGAGTTCAAGACCAACCTGAGCAAGAGCCAAAACCTATCTCTATTAAAAATAGAAAACAAATAAACAAACAAACAAAAAACTAGCTGGGCGTGGTGGTGGGAGCCTGGAGTCCCACCTATGTGGGAGGCTGAGGCAAGAGGATCTCTTGAGCCCAAGAGTCTGAGGTTGCTGTCAACTATGACACCATAGCACTCTACCCAGGATGACACAGTGAGACTCTGTCTCAAAAACAAAAAACAAAAAACAAACAAAAACAAAGAAAGAAAAGAACAGAAAAAGGAGAAGATTTTAGCATTGTTTCAAATATAGGAAGAATAGAAAAACACTTGGGTAGAGCAGTTTCTGACAGAATATGATTTTGGCTTACATGCAGTCTACAAAACTATTTTTAGATAGTTTTACTATACACTACAAGTAAGGGATGTCTTAATATTTTATTTTACATCAACCACCCACTTCAAGTCATTTGAGCAGAAGTGTACAAACGTATTGTTAGCTCAGAAAATGGCAGCTGAAAGCAACAGAGCATACAGTGTGAGTCAGGAAATCTTGATGTGTTAAAGGTTTCATATGACTTGGTCAGTGAATAAATAAAACTTCTAATATCTAGACAATTGATGTTGAATGGGAAAAAGTCAAGTAGAAAATATTGCTATTAATGACTTAGCATTCAATGCTTGTATTATTAATGACTCAACATGTTGGAAAAGTGATTTCCACTATATTTTATTTATTTTTATTTTTATTTAGTTATTTATTTACTTTAGACAGAGTCTCAAGCTGTTACCCTGGATAGAGTGCCATGGCATCACAGCTCACAGCAACCTCCAGTTCCTGGCTCAAGCGAGTCTCCTGCCTCTGCCTCTCAAGTCGCTGGGACTACAGGCGCCCACCACAACGCCCGGCCATTTTTTCGTTGCAGCCATCATTGTTGTTTGGTGGGCCCAGGCTGGATTCGAACCCGCCGGCTCAGGTGTACGTGGCTGGCGCCTTAGCCCGTTGAGCCACAGGCGCCCAGCCAATTCCCGCTATATTTTAAATGATATTACAGATACCTAATTCCCTGGAGCAGTTTTTCCTCTGTCTATGGCCGCTGTATTATTTGCTCCCATTTACACATTTATGTAAAAGTCTTACTTGTCCTTCTAGGTCAAAAGTTTCTTGAGGGTAAGAAGTGTATCTGATTTAACTTTCATAGCTCTGGGGCACCTAGCATGTGATTCACAGCATTTTGAACTCAGTAAATATTAGTGGATTGAATAATTGAAAGCATATGCTTTCAAATATTATTCTCCAATAGAAGAAATAGTAAACTGTTTTCTAAATTGTGTTTTGCAACGTAAAATAGCATGAATGCTGAAAATAATAGAAGAAATGTATATCAATCTGTTAATAAAAACTGGGTTAGGATAGTAGAGTTATTGTCTTTTCTTTTTTCCATTCTAACCTGTTTATAATGTGATTAAATTATTTTTATGATAGATGGTATAAATAACCACAAAATAGCACTTGATATTCTACTAGGTTAAATCGCTTTATTAGAATTATGGTGACCTCCCCATCATGATAGTGACATCGCAACCCCGCCCACCCCCAAGTCTTCACACCACCACTTTTTTCTTCTGCCTTCTTACTATTTAGTTGATTAATGATAGAACAGGAATAAGTGGGCAAAGACAGATCTGGAAAGAAGAAGAAGATATGATGGAGCAGAGGAACGATTTAATCCTGAGATTCATTCAGGATTAAATTCATTCATTCATGCATTTAGAAATGTCAAGTGGTCCAGTGAGTGGGGAAATGCCTCAGATCAGCTGCTGCAGCAGTAGAAGAAGAATACAGAGACCTCACAGTCAGAGGCAGTAGTAAGGCCAGTCACACTCTAGAGGTGCCCTGATGTCCAGAGACGAGGTGGCCAAGCAACATTGCATTTGATCCAGGGAGGCTCAAAGCACCTCTGGCTATGCCATGAAGCCATGAAAACTTTCCCCCTGTATCCCTGCAAGGAGAGAAACACAGAAGGATGAAGGATTTATTTAAAATGTCTGTTTAAAATGGAAAGCAGCTTAAGTGGCAGGATGAAGTGTTTTCTGCCATCATGGGAATAAACAAGATGAGCTCAATGGCAGGTTAAAAAGAAGTGTTTGCACACATCTGATCAGTGTGTCCTCAGTTTATTGATCTATTTATTATACATATTGCTTCTTGCACATTTCATTCTTTTAAAAAAGAAAAGAATGTAATGAGCACTGTGAGACACACACACATCTATTATATATATGTATATATCTGGCACTAGACTAAGGGTGATTTTTGCACAGAAAAATATAATTATAAATATGATATAATAGATGTAAACAGACTGGCTTTGTGTGAGGTATGAGGAGCTCCCAATTCTTTTTTGAGAAACATGAAATATAAAAACAAGCCATATTATTTAATTTGTCATTTAAAATGGAATTAAATGTCATCCCTGGGCATCTGCAGGGGGTTTCTTCCAGGACTCCCGGTATACCAAGACCCAAGGATGCACAGTCTCGATTTTAGATGGCTTAGTGTTTGCATCTAACTTAATGCACATCCTTCCATATACATTCACATATAGTATAGTTCACATATAGTTCACATATATTTCACTTCCATATAGTTCACATCATCCCTAGATTACTTACAGTGCCTAATACAATGTAAATGCTATGGAAATAGTTGTTGTACTATATCTTTTTTTATTTGGATTATTCTCTTGTTATGCTATTATTTTTTCCAATGAATTTTTCCAAATATTTTTTATAATCAAATTTTATTCATTCTTTTTTTATTTATTTAGATTACTTTTATTGTTATGCTATTATTTTTTCCAATACATTTTTTCCCAAATATCTTTTATAATCAAATTTTGTTACTTATTTGTTTTTAATTTCAAATTAATGTAAGGGTACATTGTTCTCACTTCCAAGGTAAAGTTCCAGTTGTAAAACAGCCCCTCGCCCAGGGGGCGTGTTACACACGCTCGCATTGTGCCCACGAGGTGAGATCCCCCCACATGCCCTCCCTCCTTCTGCCCATAGTCCTCCCCACTCCCTTCTTACTCCTCCCCCTGCCCCCATACTAGACTATAATTCTTCCATATATTTTTTAACTGGGATTGGTTAAATGGGTGGAGGTAGAATCTGAGGATAAAGGGTCAACTGTACTTATGGGGGATACAATAATTCATGACATTTTTCTGTTTAAAAAATGTAATTGGGGGGCAAAAAGGCTGAGATGGCTCCAATGCTTTGGGTTCCTACATAAGCAAATTGAAGCCCATAATGGATAATGAAACCAAATTCAAGCTGAGCCAATTAGAAATTACCAATTAACCTCTAACTGGGGACTTTCCACTTTAACTAATCAAATGTATTTTCTTTATCTTGCTTCTGCAAACACCTTATGAGTTTCTCTCTTGCTTACCCCCCAGGCAAGCACTCAACCACTTTTATGAATATTATCCATTTCATGAATCACCTTCTGCCCAAATAAATACTTCATATTTTTATTATGCCTAAGTTTACCTTTTACCATCCCAACACAAAGAATCTCTAAGCAAAATTAATTTTTAGATTTTTCAATTTAAGGAATGATCTTGGAACATAAAGACTAGTAGTAACTTGTGCATTCTGAACAAGTGCTGTTCAGACTCACTTCAATGGCATGGCATTACCAGGGAAAATGTGACATGGCGCATTATTTAAATGATGATTCTACATCATATAGAAAAAATGGCATCATAACAGGTCTTACATTTTAATTTACTTCATGGTAAAACTGCCATGGCATTGTAAAATTGAAATCAAATTGGGAGAGGCAGTTGGTGTTAAAATTCAGATTGCATATTTAAGAATTGATGCAATTAATTTCTTTCTATGCAGCAATCAAAAAAATTTTTTTGAGTGCTATGGAGTCAAGGTAGCTCACAGTATCCTAAAACTCCTGGGCTCAAGCAATCATCTGGCCTCAGCCTCCCAAGTCACTGAGCCTACAGGCACCTGCACCACTATGCTCAGCTAGTTTTTTATATTTTCTCTCTCTCTTTTTTTGTTTAGCAGGCCCTGGCTGGGTTCCAACCCACCATCCCCGGTGCACATGGCCAGCACTCTAACCGTTGAGCTATGGGCTCCTAGCCTTTTTATTTTTTCAGTAAAGCCAAGCTTTCCCTCTTGGCTCAGGCTGTTTCAAACTCCTGAGCTCAAGCAATCTACCTGCCTTGATCTCCCAGAGTGCTAGGATTATAAGCTCGAGCCACCGCACCTGGCCTATGCAACAAATATTTATCAAGCAGCCATCATGTGCCAGGCATCATTCCCAGTGAACAAGATAGAGACTTGTGAAAGAGTTTAAAAAGATACTTTCTTTTCTCAGAACAATAAATACTGTGCTTGTGTACTAGCTAAACTTTTATCTCAAAGGAACCAATTTCTGTCCCACAGTATTACTGGGCTCTTCAGAAGCCCCACTTACATAAGCATCTTCCATGTCCAAGAGCCCTTGCTGTCTGCTATTTGATAAAACTTCAATTACAAAGTTTCATTGTACATACAGTTTTATTCTACCTAGGGGTAGGAAGAGAGAACCAGCACTACAAGGGGCACTGAATTAATTTTCCTGTAATACAAGAAGGGAGGGTAGACAGCACAAAAAGCAGTATGGGTTGAATTGACAATGACGTCTCTTGAAATTTCAGATGAGCTGTGGGAATTTAAGATCTGGAATGAAATTGGACAAATCCAAAATTTAAAGAACTTACTTAAACCGTATCCAAAATATTGGCCCTGCTCTTTTATTATGTAAACCTATAGCTGTTTTCATAGAGTTATGCATAATTATACATTTTCCTCATAAACCACATTTTTTTGTAATTATGTAATTTAAGAGATAATTTCACATTTAGTAATCTCAACTTTGATGACCCAAAACATTTGGTGTTAAATCAAGTGGAGTTAAAATTCTATAAAATTCTATCAACAAATGTTTTAGAATCTTATAAGTGAAATAAAGTTACACTTATTAAAATCACCAAAGTGGGCCAGGCACGGTGGCTCCACACCTATAATCCTAGCACTCTGGGAGGCCAAGGTGGGTGGATTGCTTGAGCTCACAAGTTGGAGACCAACCTGAGCAAAAGCAAGACCCTGTCTCTACTAAAAATAGAAAAACTGAGGCAAGAGGATTGTATGAGCTATGATACCACAGCATTCTACCCAGGGCAATAGCTTGATACTGTCTCAAAAAAAATCAATCACCAAAATGCGAATTGAAATAAAAGAGTAAAAGGGAAAATTACAGTTCAAGACTTAAATTATTAGTTCTTAAGGAGAAAAATGCGTTTTAAAGTTCCCTGTCAATCTTTAATAGCTAGCAGATTTTAAAACTAGTCAAATTTAGCATAATAATAAAACTTGGAGTTATGTTCAAACCGTGCTGATATTATATGCAAATGTACAATTCAGTATTAGTGATGCTAATAATGATGGTAATACTTAAAATGAGATGACTAAGAGCTAAAGTAATGTCTCAGTCTTGCCATATTATCATCTGTTAAGATTTTCAATCTATCAAGTTAAACCTGTATTTTATTACAAGTCTATATAATATTGCTATTTACTTGTAATTTTTTTTGGAGACAGAGCCTCAAGCTGTCTCCATGGATAGAGTTCTGTGGCATCATAGCTCACAGCAACCTCCAATTCCTGAGCTCAAGTGAGTCTCCTGCCTCTGCCCCCAAAGTAGCTGGGACTTCAGGCGCCCGCCACAACGCCCAGCCATTTTTGGGTTGCAGCTGTCATTGTTGTTTGGTGGGCCTGGGGTGGATTTGAACCCACCAGCTAAGGTGTACGTGGCTGGCGCCTTAGCCTGTTGAGCCACAGGCACCGAGCCTGATGTCTTTAATTTGTATAAAAAACTTTTACAAAAAATATTAACTTTGGAACATTATTTCTGAAGGTTAATTTTTTTAACAATGTGCAATTTGGGGGAACATAGAACCCAATTAGAAGGTGCCGTCCAGTGCCACATGCATGTTTATGCCCTCTGTCAAACCAGGCATCTTATTAGTCTGACAATTAAGTTCTCAAACTTGCCACTGCCTGCTTACACTGGCAGCACTGTACAAACAATTCAGAAGGGTTTCATAACCGTGGTATATCATCGTCTTACAGCCATGTTCTTATTGATGTGTGGCGGTGTCTGGTTGAGTGGTGTTCATTGTTGTATCCTGATTTTGTGTGCTGTAGTGAGAATGTTAGAGCTTGAATTAGAGCAAACAATTATTAAATTTCTGTTAAAATTAGCAAGAGTGAAAGTAAAGTCAGAGACATGTTAGTGTAAGTTTATGGGGATAATGCCATGAAGAAAATGGGAGTTGTACAAATGGATTAAACATTTTTCTGAGGGGAGGAAGAGTCACTTGAGGTCAGGGCAGCCAGTAACTAGCAGAACTGATGAAACCATTGCAAAAAATTGTTAAATTGTGGCTGACTATGAGAAGCATAGCAGATCAAATAAACATTGGTAGAGAAACAGTTAGGAAAATCTTAGCTGAAAATCTTGGCATGAGAAAGGTGTGTGCAAAAATAGTCCTGAAGGAGCTCACCAATGAACAAAAGCAAAGGAGAGTTGAAGTTTGCCAAGACTTTTTGGAGAGGCAAGATGATGTTTTGAACTGCGTCATTACTTTATTTTATTATAACTATTTCTTTCATAGAGACAGAGTGTCACTATGTTGATCTTGGTAGAGTGCCATGGAGTCACAGGTCACAGCAACCTCAAACTCTTGGGCTTAAGCGATTCTCTTGCCTCAGACTCCCAGGTAAATGGGACTACAGGCACCGTACACAACGCTCGATTATTTTTGGTTGCAGTTGTTATTGTTGTTTAGCAGGTCCAGGCCGGGCTTGAACCTGCCAGCCTCGGTGTTTGTGGCTGGCACCCTACTCACTGAGCTACAAGTGCTGAGCCTAAACTGTGTCATTACTAATGATAAAACATGGGTGTACAAATATTACCCCAAAATAAAGTGTCAAAGTGCACAATGGAAGTTAGCCAATTCTCCAAAAAAGTTCCATTAGGCCAAATCAAGAGTCAAAATGATGTTGCTAACCTTTTTGACATTAGAGGGATTGTTTATTATGAATTTGTACCAATTAGTTAAACAGTTAATCAAGCTTACTATTTGGAAGTGCTGAAAATGCTGTGTGAAAAAGTTAGATGAAAATGACCTGAACTCATGGCTCTTGCATCACACCACTGCATCAGCTCACACAGCCCTGTCTCTGGGGGAGTTTTTAGCCAGTAAACAAGTAGCTATATTGGACCACCTTCCCTACTCACCTGACCCTGGCCCCCAGTGACTTTTTTCTGGAAGATAAAGGAAATATTGAAAGGAAGACATTTTGATGACATTCAGGACATCAAGGGTAATATGATGGTCCTTCTTATGACCACAGTTCTGATGGCCATTCCATAAAAAACTTCCAAAATTGCTTTGAAGCGTCAACTGGTTATTGCCATGGGTGCATAGCTTCCCAAGGGGAGAACTTCATAGATGACCATGGTAATATTTACCAATGAGCTATGTTGCACTTTTTCTAGGATGAGTTTGCAAACTTAATTGTCAGAACTTATATGTACGTAATATTTTAATGTATTATTTTACATTATTATGTATTATCTGCTTAGTTTGTTTTTCTTATGGTTCTTGTCAACTCAGGAGATTTCACTTTGTAACTGCTCTGTCAAATCAATTCTGTCCTTCTGGGTCTGGACTGTGTAATGATGTGACATCCAGAGCTTACCCAGTTGAGCAAAAAGCAAATGAATTTCTTTTTGCTCCTCTGTTGAAAAGGAGATAAAAATGCATCAACCTGTAAGTGCTCAGAGACCATCATGCTATTCTCTGTGGTGGATTAATCTAAGGACTGAGTTCTCAGGGGTGCAGCGTCCAAGGCAAATCACCTTGGTCCCTTCTTATATTATCACAGGTTCAAAGAAAACCCCCAAGGGACATGAAGCCTCCAAGTATCCAGGTGAAGTAAAGGCCGAGTGAGTGGCCCTGTAGCCTTGGGGAACGTCCCATAGTAACTCGGTGGGGGTGTTTATGGGCTCATTTTATACCAAAGCCACACCCTTTCCCCCTAAAGCATTTAACACTACTTTTCCAAATCTCTCCTGACCACAAAATTTAGGGCAGAAAGTCACAAGGCAATCATCACAATTCTTTAAAGTCATAGGAACAACTCTTAGTCAAGGCCAGTTTCCTGGGCATGCAACCTGTGTGGACAAAAGGCCCCGGGCTTGCAAGAGCCCCACACTTGGTTTAAGGGTCTGCTGTCTCTACCTTGAACTTTTTCATACTCTTTGAACAAGGAGCACTATTTATTTATTTATGAATATACAGACCTTTTATACAAAACCATAAAGCATTTTTTTTTAAATTTTTTTTTGCAGTTTTTGGCCGGGGCTGGGTTTGAACCCGCCACCTCCAGCATATGGGGCCGGCGCCCTACTCACTGAGCCACAGGCGCCGCTCCCATAAAGCATTTTTAACACAAGAACACAAGCTGTTCCTTATCTTATCACACTCTTATCAATGGTAAAAGAACCGAAGGAATTTAGGGATAGAAAGAATAAGGCTAAGACTAAAAGGAGGCCAATTTTTAACAGAAATAAAATTTTAGTGCACTCTCTTAGATGGGGGCTCTTCTAGGGTATTGGCCATTTCTGCTTTCCATCTGGCTAATTGGAGTATTACGATATTGTAAAATAGCAGTGTAAAATGTGCTGTTCTAGACATTTCAAACCAGATGTATGGCATAGCTACATAGAGGTCAGTGTAGGTTTTTGATTTTTTTGTTTTAAATGAGAAAACTGGGGTACAAACCAAGGTACTGGATAATAGCATATCTGTTGTGAATACCAAGGGATGGTGCCAGCCCTACACAAAAGTTAAGATCATGAGAGTTCAAAGCATCCTTTTATCCCATTATGTGTGTACCCCTTCCTCCCCATGGTAAAAATAAGTAGATTTATGGAAAACTTATATGTAATATCTTCTCATTCTCCCTTTTCCACATGATTTAAGCCAAACACCTACATCCTATTTCTATGTGGCTTTGTTCTTGGGTGACTTGGTTAGAAAGCTATCTGATAATTATCATCTATTAAAATTATTACCTGGTACTAACTCCAGTTGTGACATCTACTTGGGATGCTCTCCATTTAAATACTTAATACCACAAAGTCTTAAAACCTTAAAGAAATGAATTTCCCCAGAGCCATTGTGAAGCCCACTGTCAAGTCCAGGGGATGCTTCCTGAAGCCCTCAGTTGCGCCTGGCAGACAGCTGCCCTTGTGTCTGCTTGGAAGAGCTGCCTGTGATGGCCACGCGTGGCCAGAGACAGAAGAAACCAGCCCAACTATCCTTTTAGTTCATTTGAACCTGAGTAGCTTAGTAGCTCATCCAGACTGATTCAGACCTTGTCTCATTGTCCTACTTACGGCAGATGTGATCACACAGAAAAAGTAATGTACTTTACATAACCACAAGACTTCTTCCCCTCTTCCTTGCTGACTTTGCTTCCTAGGTCACTGAGAAAATAGAAGTAATCCTGGAGAGCCTTCATGAGCTCTCACCACACCTCCCACATGCCAGAACTACTCTCCAGCATACTGTGTCTCTGTCCTTTCTGAGGATGAATTGTCCACATTTTGTTGAGAGCCATGGGATCCATCATCACTCACCTGTTCAAGGTCATCACTCCAGCACTTCCCTCCTCACTTCTGGATCATTTCCATCTGCACGCAAACGCACCATTTTAACTTAAACAATAACAACCACCTCTCTCTCTATGTGACTTCCTTGCCTCCCCTTCCCCTTGAACCTGCTTCAATCAAATTTTTGTCCCAAATCACACCACCAAACCGCTTCTGTTAGTGACATCCATCTTGCTCAGCCGAAGGGTTTATTTGCAGAATTCTCAGCCGTACTTGAGACAGTTCATCACTTCCTTCTCGTCTGACTTTGTCACCCTGGGTAGAGTGCCCTGCACTGGCGTCACAGCTCACAGCAACCTCAAACTTTTGGGCTTAGGTGATCCTCTTGCCTCAACCTCCCGAGCAGCTGGGACTACAGGCATGTGCCACCATGCTTGGCTAGTTTTTCTATTTTTAGTAGAGACAGGGTCTCACTCTTGCTCAAGCTGGTCTCAAACCCATGAGCTCAGATAATCCACCTGCCCAGCCTCCCAGGATGCTGGGATTACAGGGGTGAGCCGTGGCTCCCAGCCCGAAACACTTTTTTGCATTGCTACCAGAACCCCCCACTATCCTGATTTTCATCCTGCCTTACTGGCCATTCCTTCTTAGGTCTGTTGCTGTCTCTGCCTGCCTCTCTTGTCCCCTTAACAGCGGAGTGCCCCACGGCAAGCCTTCAGGCCATTTTTCTTATGAATCTACATTCCCTCCCTTGGCCTCTCATCTAGGCAGGCTGACAGTTTTAAGCACTGTCTGTATGCAGAATACTCCCAAAGCTCCCTTTCTAGCCCAGAGCTTTCTCTTGAACTGCGTATCTGTCTCCTCTATATCAAGGTCCAGTAAGCATCTCATTCTGAATCCTGATCTCCCTTTCCAAGTCCACTCTTGTCCTCCCAGCCCCTTGGCTGTTCTCAGCAGGCTAGCTGTGGAGAGCCTAGTAAAACGCAGAGCAGATCACATCACTCCTCTACTTCAAACCCCACGCTGGCTCCTGTCACTCTCAAAGTCCAAGTCCTCACCACGACTGGGGAGGCCCCACTTGGGTCTTCCCACAGTTACCTCTGTCTTTCCATCAGTCTCAGTCTGCTCCAGCCACGCTGGCCTTCCCGCCACTCCTGTAACCAGCCGGACATGGTCATGGCTAAGGGCCTGTACCTTTGCTGTCTTTTCTGCCCAGATGGCCTTCCCCCAGGTATCTGCTTGCATTGCCCAAACATTACCTTCTGGCTGAGGCCTTCCTTGACCACTCTATTAAAAAGGCAATTTTTTTATCCGCATTTTCTGATCTTTCTCCATGGCTCTGTTGATTTCTAACTAAGTGTTTCTGGTTTATTTTACCATCATCCTCAGTCCCAGGTGTAAGCTTTATGGGGGATGGGATCTCCACCTGGGGCCTGCTGCATCCTCAGCGGCCAGGTCAGCACCTGGGGCCAAAGAAGGTGCTCACTACATCCAGGTTAAATGCACGATACTACATCTCTGTGCTGAAGAACAGGGCGCCCCTGAAAACTGCTTTCCAAAGATAGTGATTCAATCTGCGACTAAGGATCTGTCTCTTTCTTAAGCGTGTCACAAAGCTGAAGGAATGGCAGTAAGGTAGACCCCTTTGTCTGTGTGGTGGGCTGAGCATTCACGAGTCCCTCCCTGTCCAGTCAAGCCCTGATTATTGCCCTTTCAGCTGAGGATGTAAAGTGGAAACGCTGAGCAACATGTTTACTACTTGCTCACATGTCTCCTTTTGACTCACTCATCATTAGGCAGCTCAGTTTCCCATGAAGTGCCACTTCCTAAATGTTACAGTAAAGATCAAGCTTGGGAGTTACTCGTAGCAATAAAATAGCCTTCAAGAATAGCATGTTAGTGTCCTGCATTTATTCTGCTTTTTAGTTGTACCTAATAACTTCACATTCAAAAGAAATAATTGCAGCCCACCACAATAATACATCTTGCTTTATCGGCGGTTATAACCAAAAAAGTGACTGTGGAAATGCCTCTGTGGGCAGTAACAACCCACTGTCAGCGGAGAGTTCTTGCCGCTGCTTCTTGAGAAGCAGCACCTGCGTCACCAGGGCAAGACGCTACACAGCGAGTAATCTGAGAAAATATTTGAGAATGCGAAATGTCATCCTCTCAGTTCTGATGCAGAAAAGGGCAAACCACCCATAATTCTCCATCCCCGCCCAATTATAACAATAGGAAATACAAGAAAAATTTGTAAAATTTATTCACGATGCAGAAGTTGAGATGAATAAAAGAGCTGGCAATGGCATCTCTCCTCTGAATTCGCTCTATAAAAATACTGGTGAGCTCGATTTTCTGTAATTTGCTATTTAATTTGGGGAATGATGAAGAGAAGCTTCTTTTTAAATAGCTGTAAAACTTCAGAGTTTGATGTCATTTATCACAGTATCGTCTGGAATTCCAGAAATGTTCTGTCAGGGGCGATCTGTGAATTTCTGGACTTGACATGTGACAGAAGTTGGGTAACCGAATATCACAGTGGCATCTTTTCCCTACATACACTCTGTCATTCAAGGCATAGAGTTTATCTGCAATGTCACTGCCAATTAAAACTGAAAACAGGCGGGAGATGTAACGATGCTGAGCAAACAGCAAATACAATTTTTTTCTCCTCCAAGACACATATCGACAATCGGTTTCTGCTGTGAGGGTTACCTAAAAAACATAAGACGATATATAAACAATATTAGGAAGAAAAGTTCTGCCACATTTCTTTCTATCACAAATTTTAAATTAATTTCACTTGTTGCCCTTTTCCGATTAAACTAGCCCACTGACCCACAATATACTGTAAAAACAGAAAAACAAACTACAAAATGTATTACTACATTCAGTTAATTTAGAATGTGAATAATCACAACATTGTGGCTCTCTCCAATTTATCTGTTTTTCTAAGTTTGGAAATCGATATTTTCCATTTTGTGGAAAGGAGAGCTGTTATACTTGATATCAAAAGTAATGAAACTGGCTAATGCTAGAGAAGTATTTCCAGGTCAGTTCTGAGGACTGTGGACATTTAACCCCAACTCAATTTGTATAGTACAAAACAGAATTTATATATACCCATTTTGCATATGTTTGTATGAGTTTATATTTGCATACACATTGTATACTATATGTATTAATTCATAGGAAATAGCTTAGCACAGTAATTGGAACCTACTGAAGCTATTATTTCTTAAAACTGTCAGACATAGCAACATAATAGTGTTTTCTGTTTCTGGGAAGCAACAAAAACCCATCAGTATTTTAAATTTTAAAGACCACTTATTTTTTAATAAGTGTAGTTTTTTTGTTCTTGGTGTTTTATAAACTGTCACATTAGCAGAGTTTAGTCAGATCTCAATTAATTATAATGTAATTTCCAAATATGCAGCTTCTGCAAGGTTATGTGGAATGGTATCTACGGGGTACCTCTGCCTGTTGTATGTACCACCTGTCCTTGTTCTGCACCTCTAACGTAGCATTAATCAGCAGGAGCCAAACAGAACTGGGAATTCACGTGTGCTGGCAAGGAACATTCCCAAGTTCAAGAGAAACGATCCTTGTTCTGTTTATTTGCTTGTTTCTAGGCGAACGTTGTCTGTTTGGAAGAAGGACCATTCCTTCTGTGGTCTAGTTATCTTTTACCTGAAAAATGCCTTCCTCCGTGGGTCTCAGTGAATCCCACTCAGGAGAATCCAAGAACTGAAAGGGGAAAATGTAATGCAGAAATTCTCCATCAGCCGTCACTCTGATCCTACCAAACACAAGGGCAGCATTCAGGAGGGAAGGACAGAGAACGCATAGTCGGGCAGGGTTTCAGAAATCAGGGGAGGTGTATTTCCCTTCTTTGATGACTGTTTGGCCCGTTAGAATTTGGAAAGACAAAACATTAAATTCATAGATTACCATAGGGACATATATCCTGTACGATTCATGTACTGATGTTCCTCACACAGGATTCTAGAACACTGAGTGAAATTCATCAGGAAATTCCAGTTGCACACTCATGATACAGGTCCATTTATGTGTGTATAATGTACTTTTTAAGTTTCAGTGCACTCAGATTTTAAATTCAGTAGGCAGACACTTAAGAACATGGAGGAGGCTCGGTGCCCGCAGCACAGTGGTCACAGCGCCAGCCGCATACACTGAAGTTGGCAGGATTGAACCCAGCCTGCGCCAGCTAACCAACAATGACAACTGCAACAAAAAAAATAGCCAGGCGTTGTGGCGGGTTCCTATAGTCCCAGCTACTTGGGAAACCGAGGAAGGAGGATCACTTAAGCCGTGGAGTTGGAGGTTGCTGTGAGCTGTGATGCCACGGCACTCTACCGAGGGCGACATAGTGAGACTCTGTCTCCAAAAAGAAAAAAAGAACATCAAGGAATTCTGCTGTAAATAACTTTGTAAACTAAAATGTTAACCTTCTAAAGAAACGGGCTCAAAACGTTCAATCTCATTATTGTTTCCTCTCCAAATTTAGATTTTTATAATATATGCTTGAGGTATCCCCTCCCTGCTTCTAACAAGTGAGCAATTGCTAGAATTTACTGAAAAAATGGGTAATTGTAAAACTTAAATGTTCTCTGTTACTCTTAAATAACATCAAAGAGTCTTTTAAAAATGCTTTACATGCCAACATAAGTATTCTATTAATTTAAGCTGGCATCAACCTCTTCCACATTTTCAACGATTAGCTAGGAAATAGGTATCTCCAGACAAATTCATACTTTAACACATTGACTGCCACGCCAGAAAAAAATGTTTTTCCTTGGGGCCGCAGTGTTTTGTTACAAAAATAGAATAAAAACTTTGAAGACAAACAGTCCTTTCTAATGTAATGAAAAATTGGTTGTTTTTTAAATTGCTTCCTGTGCATGAGTTATATGCAACTCACACAGTGCTAGAATCAATTTTTACACTGCACACCATGAGTTGTATGTGACTCACGACATACCTATTGAAATGTTTCCGAGCATTGAGTATTTTGTCATTCCACAAGTACTTAGTGGTTCCTGGTGATCCCAGATGATGACCTCTGAATCATACCCGCTAAGTAAGTGCAACAACGTCCCAGCACCACATACTACCATATGGATTTCATTCAAAGAGCTGCCAGCCAAACGTTCAAGGCAAACTGCACAGTTGGAGGTTATGGTGATCAGAGAGTGCAGTCCAGCAAGTGTGGTGCTCTTGGGCACCAGCAGAGCCAGGCGACAGGAGGTGGGGAAGACCTGCCAGTTGACTGCAAAAACAACGGGCACAGGTTTCACAGCTTCACGAGGCCTGGGGCTCAAAACCATTGTGAGTCAAATACAACTCACATGGCAGTTAATGTGTTAAGATTCATGTCATTTGATTTCTAAGATGAATTATTAAGCCTCCATGTACATTATTTCTTGCTTTAAGTAAATAATACTGTGTACTCTAAATGCCTATGTTGTCCATGACTCACGTATCAAAAAGACTTAAGCCTCTTGGTGGTAAGTGCCACCCAAGACTATGCTACATTGAGATGGAAAAATAGTGTGGAAAGAAATACAGACAAATAACTAATATAGAGGAAAGACATGCAAACACCAAGGGTACAAACCTTCCTGAAACAAGCAGGGAGAGTTTATCAATGGAAGTTTTCCCCTGCATGGCATAACAGTGCTCCTTCTCCAAAGTAACCACTTCAGAACTCAAAGCAATCATTCTGAAGACAGGCAAAGAGATCCCCAGGGGCTGGAAAAGGGAGCTGTACAACACCTGGAATTCTCGGGCAAAGGTTATGCTGTGAACTTGATATGCAATATGAACAAATTGCATGAAGCAGATGACAAACAGTACAAAATTCCAGGAAAATATGTCAGCTGCACAGACATCTACCCAGGCCCAGACAGCAGAACAGAGAAAACCCAACCCTAGCAAACTGAAGACGTAAAGGAGCCCGAAGAATCCACTGCCACCCATGAAACCTACTACAAATAAAATACTGGCAAGGTGATAAATGGCCCCTTCTGCCTCCTGCTTCCAGGTTGTGCACACTGGGTGTTCATCCGTCAGGCTCCTCCACAAGCTTGAATTTCTTTCCATGGCTGTATTACTGTCTGGTTCGCCTTTCAGTTGACTTTAGATGATGCTGAAGCAAGTAATTAAGTCCTTTGCTTTTCCATCATAAGAGTTTTGCTCTGTCTTCACAAAACGAGAGAAAACCTGGACACGGGAGTTGGTGGTGATTAAAGCTTTGGTGTGTACGGATCTTGAAAAACTAAGAATCTCAGGCTAGTTTCTTTAAATTCATCTGGGCGTCTGATTCAGATCTAGTCCACAAACATTTCACTATTTCCTGCACAAGAGAAAAAAAGGTAAACTGTGAGGTATATTTAATGAATCAATAAGAGTTACTTAGGCAAGTGGATCTCCTGTTTTCTCTCAGTTAGAAAATATTTTAAGCTCAAATGCTGTGGAGAGTTAAAAGTCTGTGATATAGAAAGTATATTTAATCCCAGGTGCAGTAGCTCATGCCTATAATCCCAGCACTCTAGGAGGTGGGGCGGGCAGATTGCCTGAGCTTACGAGTTCAAGACCAGCCTTAGCCAGAGTGAGACCCTATCGCTAAAAATTGCCGGGTGCCTGTAGGGAGACTAAGGCAAGAGAATTGCTTGAGCCCAGGAGTCTGAGGTTGATGTGAGCTATAATGCTGCAGCACTTTACTGGGTGGGTCTCTGTCTCAAAAAAAAAAAAAAAAGAAAGTATATTTATTAAAATTGGCTAGCTACAGATTTTTCAAGGTAGCTAAGTGCTCTGTAATCATCTAGTCTTTATAGAACTGCTTCAATATATTTCAGAATCACCTGGAACAGTGAATAAAAATGCTGACTCACAGACTGTTTTCAGATCTACTGAATCAGACCCGTGCTGAGGCTGGGGCCCAGCTGTGTAGATTTTGAACAAGTGCCCCAGGTGATTCTGATTCATGAATCCACGGTCCTCTGTGGCCCACGCCTTGAGGGATCCTGTCTGGCAATACATTATTTACTCTTTACACATGAAGAAGCTGAGGCTCAGAGAGGCCAAGTGATTTATCACAGGCCACACAGTGGGTAGTGGCAGAGCAGAACTTCGTCCAGCCCTCGAGCCCCTGTGCTGGATACAGCCATGTGGCCTCTCAGGAAAGACGTCTTAAATTTGGCACTGTAAGGAGCCCTATTAAATCAACATACAATTAACAGTCAAATTTTAAGAACGCTAACAGACTGTGAAAATGTTTTAAAAGCTAGATTGATATTATTTAAGAAATATAAACCTAGTGGTATTAGTGGTTACTTTAGGTCAAAGGTCACATCCATGTAACTAAATAAATACTGATACTCCCACTACTTACACATGTATTTACCAGATGGTAAAAAATGTTCCTGACTCTGTTCCTGTGCAACATACATTCTCTACCCTTTCAGCCATATGGTGAAAATGCTAATATGCGATCGATCGGAGTGAGGAGAGCATTAAGCCGTGATGAGCTAGAGGGGATATGTATCATTTGCCACCGGTTTCCTAACAATAAAAAGTTTCAATGCAAGCCATCCATTAAACTGATTTTTAAAAACTAGTAACATTCAAAAGCCTTGCACTTGTATGCTATAGTTAGTATTTCATTTTTGAAATAGATTCTTTCCAGGACACCTGTTAATGAAATACCAAATATCACAGTCTTGTCCCACAGAAAAAAATACACACGCAGAAGCGAAAATGGTTTAGCCGGAGTAAAGAAGAAAACAGGGTCATCACTAATAGAACTAGAAAAGGAAATAAGGGAGCTACTGTTGTTGAAGTTCCTGGTTTTGCATCTTTTCTCAGCAAATAATGACTTTAAAAACACTACCAGCTGATTTATTAAAAAAAAAATAAAGAAAGTTAGACCTATAACTTACGTTGTTATTTTTACTTAACGACACTTCAAACATTCTGCAGATCCCTAATTTATTCTCCTCCCCTTCCCAATCAATCTATGCGATGATGAAATTCAAGGCAGACAGACATCCAGGACACACTCAATTTCTCCTCTTTTGAACAAAAGTCTATACTACTGGATAGTCACAATAAAGAAAAAATGTTGAAAATACAATGAGTAGTGAGAACTGCAAAAATACCAATCTGGAAATGTCAGTCGCCCTGCTGGTTTACTTTTAAAACGAGGGTATTTTAAATTAATCAATTCTTCAGGATACCAAACAGCCACGAAAGCCAATATTAAAAAGAATTGTTAGTAAAGCTCTGAACTTTGGTTTGAACTTCCTTAAAAATTTATAATCCTCGATGAAATGTTAAAATGAGAAAGGTCAGGTAAAATGCTTGTGGCAATTCAAGTTCCCAGGGAACTTCTGGGAATTTTGTCCCCTTAAAAATCCTGATCTGGGGGATATTCTGGGGCCCCTACATTCCTAGAGTGTGACCCATTCATTATAAGAGGAACTGTGCTTCCGGCCCTATCCAGTCTACTTCTGTGTCGCTAAGCTGCTACCAAACCATCTTTCTGTCCTTGATACTGTACTGCCCGATGCAGCATGCTAACTTGCACTGATTAAATTACTCCACTCCCAGCCTTTCTCCACGTGGCATGTTTTTAATTCAGTCACCAAAGCAGATGTACTTTATTAGAAGAGGGAGAACTGACAGAGGCAGGTGATGAGCGGGAGTGTCCTGATTTATGCCATAGCACTGTAGGAATACTGAACAGGATTCATCAGCCAGCTGCTTGCCTTAAAGGCCTGGCGGCCTGAAGTCATGTTTTGTGTAAATAAACGCTGACATGCCAAGGTGCCACCATGAATTTCTTCCCTAAGCAATGCCATTGATCTTCCCTGCAAAAGAAGTCAGCACACCGAGCTACGAATGATGGAGACAGACTCCAAATAAGTGATAGTTCCAAGCTCACCCCTTTTTTTCTTTTTAAATTGTTATACGAGTGTGAGTCATTAATATAAAGGAATAAAGACATGTATTATAAGAAGATAAAAGGATGCTTGGTGAAATGCAATACAAACCTGGTGCAAACGGATGAAGATGAGCTCACGAATTGGGATTATCTGCCCAGAACTTCCCCATTTAGTATCTCACTGCATTGCACTCACTGCCACAAGGGAGGCAGAATCTCTGGCATCGTGCCCAGCTTACAGACAAGAAAAGCAGGACACAAGATTGGTTAAGTCATCGGCTTTGGGTAAAAGGTGCGGTAAGTCACACAGAGCAGCGGTGAAGCTCGAGGGCCTTTGTCCTGCTTCGTTCAGGCCCTCTCCACAGGCAATGCCGCTTCTCAAGGCTGTGAATCAGATAGTAACGTGTCGGAAAGCAAAGTGAGGTATTCTTCTAGAACTGCTTTGCCAGGAAAATAAATCCCAACTGTGGATATAACTTGCTATAATTTCTGCTCGTACCACTCAATCCTTAATGCTAAGAACACTACTGGGGACACAGACAGCCTTCACGAAATAATTTGCTGACTTCCTCTCCTAGACCTTGGAATTCTACAGGGCAGCAAGGCCTCTGTCTCTCCATGAATACTGAGAACACTGGCACCAGGTGCAGGTCTTCTCCACCTTCAGCCTCACCCTCTACACAATCTAATGCGTGTTCTGACGTCCTCTGTCACCAAGGGGCACACGCGTGGGGAGCAGGCAAACACACCAGACACTTCAGCACGGACACCGAGGAGTTGGTGCAGCACTTCTTCAAAATGTCTGGCACGACCCCAATTTCATACCAGAAGCCTTTAGTTTGCTTATGACCTTGGGCTGCTTAAGAGCAACTTAATTACTGAATTGATTAACAACATCAACAACTTGGGAAGCCAGGGGTATTGAGTTGGTTCTGGTTTCAAGGCAACCCGTTAAGCTCAAAATTCCCTCACTATTCCGTTCTGATTAATTGGAATCAGATCTCAACTTTGGTATGTGTTCCCTATGCTAAACTCTCATCTTCTTAACTTGTTTTTCTTTCTATTTATCCTTGAGTTGGTCCATTTACTTAGCAACTATGTGCCAGGAATATTTTAAAAATTCTCATTTAACAATCCCAGGAGGAAAATTCTATTTTCTCCATTTTTACAGATAAGAAAATTGAAATTCAGAGAAAGTTAGTTGTTCATAACATTGTTTGTGATGGAACTCAGGTTCCATCCAGGTCTGTCTGATTCCCAAGCGCATGTTATTCTGTTTCCACTATGTCAGGGTTTAGAAAATGTAGCTTTTCGTCCTTTGCTGCTCAGGGGAGCTCAGGAGAGTTCATTCATCGGTAAACCAGAGGGAATATCACCTATCTTTTTAAAAGGGTACCAGAAGGTTCAAAGGAGAAAGTCTGTATTTTAAAAATTCTTGGGAAATTTTAAAATAGTATAGGAACAGCATCCCTGTACTTGCTGCTCGTATGTTATAGAGCGAGGTCATTAGGAGGCTATAGTTTTAAAAAAGCTTTCTTAGATGAATACAATTGAAGACAGAGATTCAGATGAGTCACTTTTGGCTGCTATCAATCTTTATATAATAAATTCTAAATTCACTCATTTCTGCAGGGGTGATCTATGTGTTCCCCCCCCCCCCAATTTGTGTTCTGACCTCCTCTGTAGGTACAGACCTATTACCAATCTACCCCCTCGTCTTTGATTTCCAGTGGCCAAAGCCAGTCTCTGGAAGCCAACAATGTTCTTCTACCCTGGATTAGAGTGTAGTGCTTTCCAGCAGGTGGCCTCAAATCGCCTGGATCAGATCCCATGGCTGGCTTGTTAAACCTGCCCCACCCAGTGCAACTGAGCTGTGGAGACGCTCTGGGTCTCCATTTCTGAAAAGCTCCCTGTTGTTGTGAAAGCCATTATTTATGCTGTTCCTGAATGAGCACTAAATTATCCTTGCCTGTTGGCAGGACCTCAGCTTTGCTGATTTCTGGCTGACCACTGCTATCCTTCCAGGATGTACTTGACATCATGCTCTTTGGTTCCAGTTGTCCATGGGACGCAGTGGTGGTGTTAGCGCCCCATTCTCTCATCTTGACTCCTCAGCTTGCATTACTACCTAAAAGAAGGGCACTACTCCCAGCTGTGCGATTTTAATCTTCCTGGACCTGTTTCCTCATTAGCGAAATGAAGGAATGGCTCTAAAATAATATGGCTCTCTATGATATGGAGTAAAAGATTATTCCAAACATAGGTCAAATGTGGCAGAACTGAATTAAGAGTGCAGGTCTTTTTTTTTTTTTTCATGTCATTTTTTTAACACCATATTTATTAAAGTTGTTCAATATATAATTTTTCCTTTTTCATTTTGGAAGTCATTTATTATAAAGGTAATTCTTTTGTTTAATGACAAACAGCAGCCATAGTGATTACTCTGGACCTCCATGTTGGATATATTCCATTTCTTCTTGAGACACAAGTTTCCTTCTGTATTTCTGAGGTAATGTTTTTATTATTTCTGCAGTGTCTGGTGGACCCTGATACATCAGCAAGTCTGGTGATTTATTTCCCTTAGAATGCTGGGAAA
>CAUYRH010014023.1:0-26612 GCA_963574655.1 Perodicticus potto
TGCTGTGGCATCACAGCTCACAGCAACCTCCAATTCCTGGGCTCAAGCGAGTCTCTTGCCTCCACCTCCCAAGTAGCTGGGACTACAGGCGCCCGCCACAACGCCCGGCCATTTTTTGGTTGCAGCTGTCATTGTTGTTTGGTGGGCTGGGCTGGATTCGAACCCGCCAGCTCAGGTGTACGTGGCTGGTGCCTTAGCCCATTGAGCCACAGGCGCCAAGCCTAAAGTAAGCTTTTATAAAATGTTATGGCAATCTGACAGTAATGATAAGTCAGTTCAATCTAACTATAATAATATTTTCCATGCAGTATTTCCTTATAATTCATTTTTATTGTTATTTTATATGTTCATGAGAAGTTGAAAATTAAAAATAATATAGTCAACCAAAGACAAATGGCCCGACAAGTATAGACTAAATCTACTGAAGTATGAAAGAGTAGCAGATGCAGGTATAGAAATTCTTATATTGTACATTCTTTTCTGGAGCAGAGCCACATATATGGTCGAGCTAGAGATTTTAGACTGCATGCTTAAAGAAGCATCACTTTTCATTCAGCATTGTCAGAATCTGGACTGTAATGATAAACAATTGGATCCAGCTGTGTTCTGCCAGCTAAGCACACGTAACTATGGAATCACCAGCTCACATCACAGTACAATTTGAGGACTTGAATTAAATCCATGCCACATCTCTGATGTGGCAATCCTGGGACATCATTCATGACCCCACAATCAGGTCCAATAGCTGCTCTTTACACATCAGTTAGGGCCTCATGTCAGTAACATAATGAAACAGACAGTTGAGACAATACACTACTTCCACACCACCTTGACGATGGTTCACAGTCAATGAGACAGTTGAGACAAGACACCACTTCCACACCACCTTGACGATGGTTCACAGTCAATGAGACACTTAAGACAAGACACCACTTCCACACCACCTTGACGATGGTTCACAGTCAATGAGACAGTTGAGACAAAACACCACTTCCACACCACCTTGACCATGGTTAACAGTCAATGAGTTCTGTTCATTTTGCCTATCGTTGCATCAGTAACAAAACTACCTTAGTTACTGATGTTTCGCAATATTTCTAGGCCTTTGTAATTTTATTTACAAAAAAAGCATCTAAAATAGATACTCAAAATTGTTACTCAAATCAATGGAAAAGTGTGGAGATTGCTTGTCTTTCACAAATCTGATGCTTCACATTTAGCATTTAGATTAACAATTTTCCTATACACTTTGTAATAAATCATATAATTCACTATTATCATTACCAAGTTTACCAAACACGAACTACACACAAACTTTTATGAAAACATGTGTTATATAAAGTAATTTACATAAGTTAAAATGAGTCAGATGCTGTGGAGGAGCAACCCAGAAGCGAATTATTAATATATAAACTCAATTTCAGCAGGAGAGGTTTGACAATAACATTGCTACTTTAGTTTTCTTCATGGATAAATGATTTGTGAGTTTACCTTCAGGAAACCAGGAACCTGGACAAATGACCATTCGAAAGCAGTATTCCCACAGAATAACCAAAGAGGGTTGGAAAAAATTGTAAAAACAAAAAGTTTAAACACGTTTTCTGTCTTTAGTTGTAGATCAGGCCTTTGTGGTTACAGAAAAATAAAAACACCAACAACAAACAAGACCTCAGTCCAAATTTTGGTAAGATAGGAGATAAGAAAAAGATTAAATGAGAATTAGATAATATCTGTTTAATAAGAGAAACAGTTAAAAATTGGTTAATAAATTACCCCAAATTTTTAAGGTTTTTCCCATTAGAATTCTATCGGTTCCTGTTATAAGGTAGATTAATCCAAGAAAAATAGTTCTCCCAACTTCTTGTTCTTAGAAATAGAAATAATATTACTTTCTCCACAAAAGAAAGAGAAGAAATCTTATTACTTTCTCCACAAACCTCATATTCGCAAATCACCAGACATGTCTGGTGATAATTTTCGGTCGTATATTTTTGCCCTTTCTACAGACTTTTGTGCTATAATGGAGGACCTATTCATAAGTTGTCTTTTTTCTAAACTCACAAAAAATAAGAAGAATGTGAATAAAATTTCTGTATGAAGTAAAGTTTTGCTTGAAATGTTATAGGAAATTTCCATTTTGAAAATGTTACCTTAAAATTATACAGTTTACACAGTTTTTTATCATCATATTAAAGTATCCCGCAATTAATCAAAGCTTTATCTTTCAGTAAAGTGCTACCAATTATCAATTTTATTTGTGAATAAAATGAAATTTATTTCTTAAGGCATAAATGAAGTTATCATAAGGCATAAGCGAAGTCATCACAGTAGGCAAACGCATTCTGATTTTCTTCTTTATTCTTCCTTTGTAATTCTCACAACCCAGAGCCAGATCACAAGGGCAGGCCACCTGGTGAGCTGAAATGCAAGACTGTGTCTCTTCAGGATACGCCTTCCCCCCACTAATTTACTTCATGATATTATATATAAAATGCCACACACTAATATAAAGCCAATTTTATAACAAACTTACTGTGTCATCTGTTTCTAATTAAAATCCATTAAAATTTCTTCTTTGACCAGCATAAATATGAAGAATTTATATTAGATAGTATTTTATAATTATATATATTAAAAACTATAGCAAACTAACATAGGTATTTCCTCTAACCTTCTTACCACATAATTATAAAGTGCATATCTTATTTATTTGAAATATTGTGACTATATCACCTAAAATTTCTAATGTAAATTATCTCCTAGACCTGATACAGACCCTATTGCATATTTAATGTTTGTTTTTTAAATAAGGTATATCAGTTATACCATATTTGTTATCAAATTGCTAGTTATAAACATAATAAAATACAAATTATAATCTTCATGACAGTGTATGGAATTATTTCTCTGGATGCTTGAGTACATTGAGTGTGATGGGCCTATTACTCTATTTATTTTGTTAATAAGCAAAATAGGCAAAATTAGGCAAAAACTTTTTTTTATAGATTCTAAAGATTTATTCATAATTTAAGTATATTATTAAACTATTATATTTGTTAATATGTTTGACTGGCTTTTTTATATTTATGAATTAAAATCTATTATATAGTTATTACATAGTATTTTCAGATGAACTTATAAAAATCTTTCAATACTTGTCTTTCACTAATGTCTTTTTCCAGTACTATTATTTCATTTTTTATATATTAACACTTATGCCTTTAGCATACATGTTGCTGTATGCTATGAATTATTATTAATGAATGAATTAATTAATTAATTTATTTATTCTTAGAGACAGAGTCTCACTCTGTCGCCCGTAGTAGAATGTTGTGGTGTCACAGCTCACAGCAACCTCCAGCTCTTGGGCTTAGGCGATTCTCTTGCCTCAGCCTCCCGAGTAGCTGGGACCACAGGCACCTGCCACAATGCCCTGCTATTTTTTTGTTGCAGTTTGGCCAGGGCTGGGTTCAAACCTGCCACTCTCGGTATATGGGGCCGGCGCCCTACTCACTGAGCAACAGGTGCCACCATGAATCATTTTTAAAATGTTATTCAGTTGGCTTGGTGCCTGTGGCTCAACGGGTTAAGGCGCCAGCCATGTACACCTGAGCTGGCGGGTTCGAATCCAGCCCGGGCCTGCCAAACAATGACGGCTGCAACCAAAAAATGGCCGGGCATTGTGGCGGGCGCCTGTGGTCCCAGCTACTTGGGAGGCAGAGGCAAGAGACTCTCTTAAGCCCAGGAATTGGAGGTTGCTGTGAGCTATGATGCCACAGCACTCCATCCAGGGTGACAGCTTGAAGCTCTGTCTCAAAAAAAAAAAAAAATGTTATTCAGTTGATGCAACACCAGTACTCGAATATTCTTAAAGTATAAATGGAGAGGCACGTGTCCTAATAAGTTAAATGCTTTGTATGTGGAGTTGTGCCCCATATTCTCTTCTGTTTTGAAAACTTGTTTCTTAGGTTTCAAGTCATAAAAGCAACTTTGTTGTTGCTGCTGTTGTTGTGTGGGTTAGTAATTTATTATATGGATACAATTTAATGTTCCTGGCCATTATAAAACAGTTAGTATTTTACTATCTTATAGTGAATTGTAAAAGTTGGAAGGCGGTGGAGATAAATCAATGAGCTTTGAAGGACTCTCGTTCTTAAAAGAAGGAAAGCGCAGAGCGGCACTTTCCCTGAAGGAATTTCTCGAATCATTTTTTTTTTTTTTTGAGGGGGTGGTTATTGTAAGTAAACCTTGTAAATTCTATTAGGGGTAGAATCTACGCAAGAAGCAGTGGCCATCCTGGGCTCATCTGGCCGGGATTAGAGCTGGGGCTGCCCAAGTGGCTTGGATATAAAAAGTAAAATCCCAGAGAGGAAAGATTTCACAGCAGTGGCTCAAAACCTTGAGTATAAATTGTGCTCCAAGTATTGGTCAGTTTCTACGCTCTGGTCCAGAGAAGGACAAGAAGTCCACCAGCAGTCAGAGAGCGGAAACGGACATTCTCAGCAGACACGTCCGCAGCCGTGTCCTGAAGCATGAGGTGGGCTGTAGCTCCTGCTGCCCCATGGAAAATGAACATCAGAAAATGCCTCACAATTTCAGTTCAGTTCCCATAAGGGAGATGCCCGTGGAAAGACTGTCAGTTAACAATTTCACAATCTAGTTCAACCTACGTCATCAGTCCATTTACTAAATGGCCCAGCTTGGTATTCTGGAAACGCCGCCCTATGGCTCTTAAGTCCTCCCTGTGGGCTCCTGGTCCCTCCTTCCTCCCGTCTTTTCTATACGTAATAGCCCATGTTTACCACAGAGATGTCTATTTCTTTTTTGTTATCTTTAAAAAAAAAAAAAGAAAGAAAGAAACTAAATTAAAAAGCTAAAACAAAAACAATGTTTTTCTGATGTTATTTTTTCTGAAAGTAACTGGAATGGCCAAATGGACTATATGGAGACCAAGCCAGTCCCAAAGTTTAAATTTTCTATAAAAATATGGCCTGCCTCCTGACCAGAAACATTGTCTCCTCCTTTGTGGACTTCTCCTATCAGGGCTTACTACTTAGAGAAAAGCCCCATCTACAAATTGCTTTAAGACCACCCTTTTCTCCATTGAGTCTTTGGAGACACAATTAATTAAAATAAATCCTTAAGCTTCTTAGAAACTTCATGGTTTAACACAGAGTTCATGAGACACAGTCTTGAAAACCACGTAGGTTTATTTTCTAGCCAAAAAGGGGGGTGGATTTTTCCATTAAGGAACAGATAATAAAAATGTTAAGCTTGCAGGCCAGATGGTTTCGGATACAGCTGCTCAGCTTGGCTGTCGCAGCACAAGAGCAACCAGAGTGATATATAAACAAATGGACATGGCTGCGTCCTGTTCAAATTATTTATAAAGACGCACGGCCATGCCATGAGCCATGGTTTGCCAACTCCTGCTACAGCCATGGGTCCTGTCATCTTTCTGCTGTCTTTCTCCACAAGATTATTTCGCTGGAAGAGGCATACTTTGCAATAGTTTCTTCTCTCTTTCTTTCCTTCCTTCTTTTCCTTCTTTTCCTTCCTTCCTCCCTTTCTTTCTTTCTGACAGCATCTCACTGTGTTGCCCTGGGTAGAGGGCACAGCTCACGGCAACTTCCAACTCTTGGGCTTGAGCGATTCTCTTGCCTCAGTCTCCCAAGTGGCTGGGACTACAGGTGCCCACCACAGCACCTGCCTATTTTTTCTTGCAGTTGTCATTGTTGTTTATCTGGCCCGGGCCAGGTTAGAACCCGCCAGCTCCGGTGTATGGGCTTGGCGCCCTAGCCGCTGAGTTACAGGAGCCGAGCTTAACAGTTCTGTTTTTAATATTAGCAAATCCTGGCTCATTTGTATTGTCCACATTTTTTAAAAATCTGAATGACATTGTATTAATTTCCTTCTTGTCATAACTTATCACAGTCAGCTCTAGGATGTCAGCTGCCACATTGTGCCTTTTTCTTGGGAATCCTCCCAGCCAGACTCACCAGAATACTAAGTATCTTTCAGTGTTCTAACTGCTGCAAGTGACAATGGCGCTCCTCTCACTACTTATTAAATTTGGAGGGTCATGTTTTCTACAGCTACTAATAGCGGTTTTCATCATCAATTAAGCCCTCACCAACAGTATCTTCCAGGCTCTTCCATTTTTCCTACTTTTTCCAGTATTTGTTAACAGTCTCCTTGAGAAACTTCCACCTTTTCCTAGTACATAAGTTAGCTTTTTCTTATGACAGTACACCACTTTTCCTAGCAGATTCTCCGTTAGTTATGACTAAATGACAAACTACCTTGAAAACTGCTGCCTCAAAACCGTCGTGCCATGTAATACAGCTCCTGGGTTTTGTTAGTGAAGAAAGGGGGCTGGGCTCTGCTGAGTGATTTTTCAGTTCCATTTGGTGTCAACTGCTGTCACTGGATGTTATTCAGCTGGCAACCAGACTGCTCTGGATAATATAAAAAGGCTGTGCTTCCATGCCTCGCAACTTGGCAGAGGTGCCTGAAAGGCTAGACTTAGCTAAATCACTTTATCTTTCTGTACTTAGTCTCAGAAACGCTTTAGACGACCTCTTGGCAGGAAATTCAGACTTCTTACTCAAAACATAAAGCTCCTTATGATGGAGGCAGAAACTAACGGTCCTTCTAAATGCTAGATAGGAATCTAGCTTACTGTCATTCACACTATTCTCTATTTTTCAAAGTAATCGTTGGCTAGGTCACATTCAAGGGGAAGGGGACATAGACCCCCATCTCTCAATAGGAAGGTTTTCAAACAACTTGTGCCCGTTTTTGCCCATATATGCCTCTTAGGATTGACATATTTATAAAAAATAAAAGTTAAAAATACTTAGATTGCATTTCAGACTTTTCCATGTCAGTTTAAAAATTCTGTCAATCTTCACCTGATCTGTTCATATCTGATATCCAATAACTCATTTTGAATAATTGCATGAATATTATTAATTCCATTTAACATAGAGAAAATATTAATGAATCGTTTAACTGTAACTGTGTCTTTATGGTATGGTAGTTGTGGAGTAATTTGAATTTTATGAAATTAAATCTATATTCATTTTTAGTTACATTGTAAAATATGGATGGGGAAGGAGACTAATAATATGTTATTAAAACTGTTATTCTTTATAAACCTCTGTATGTGGGACATAGGGAACATGTCCTATTTTCCATTATAACGAATTAGTGAATCAGTGCACATTTTTTTTTTTTTTTTGGCAGTTTTTGGCTGGGGCTGGGTTTGAACCTGCCACCTCTGGCATATGGGGCCAGAGCCCCACTCCTTTGAGCCACAGGTGCCGCCCAGTGAATCAGCACACATTCAGATGCAGAGCTGGAGCATAAAGGAGCAGGGTTTTGAGAACTGTCATCACTTTGCAGAATTTCTGAAGAAAGACTGAGACGGTTGTAGTCTGTGAAAAATGAAATTGTAGATTCTAGGGGGGGTGAATCTTAAGCATTTTGTAAAATGAGCAGGGACTTCAAATAAAAGTCACTTCTAACATTTAACTTTTGGTTTGCTCTTATTCTGAAATATTATCCCCTTTAATGTCTCCAAACCTTCAGTAAAATATGTTACAATGTATTTACAGGCTAACCAGACCTCTTAGAGCATCATTTGGGAGTTTATGTGGAATTCTCCCTTTGCGTATTTTAGAAGGACCTAGTTAGGCTGGATTTTTAAGTTCATCAAGTTAGCCAACTTGATTCACTTTATTTGAAGATCTTACTACCAAATTTTTAAAAGTTAAAAGTTTATTTTAAATAATTTACAAAAAAAATCTATTTGCTTGATTATTAGCCAATGAATATAATGTATGTTGAGAACTTATTAAGGGATATGGTTATCCATTTGAAGCACAGATTAAGTCAAATAAACTTGCTGCTTTATAAAATATGAAATTTGGAGGTAAGAATTTAAATGCTTGCATTGCAACAATTAGTTTATTCTATAAGGTGCGATTTTAAAGTAAAATAAAGATCATCTCTGTATGTCCACACAAAGTAATGTGCTGTGATTTTTCAAAGAGGCTTAAGTTTGGTATCCAAAATTCAAAATTCATCAATATTCACTTGTTTTACATAATGCAGAAAAATATTCATTTTTAGAAAAGACTTGGCTATTTGTCACTTTGTAGTATTTCAGCAAAAGCTTAGTGATTAATACATCTGTGGCACTGTCAATAGGTGGCCTCTGATAAATCTGATTATTACCATATCAAATAAATGGCTCATTTATCAGCCTTTGTATACTCTGGCTGTGTCTGTGCACGTGTTAGAGAAAGATAATCACACAGTGCTTAGAACAAACAAATTGGTTCATTTGTGCTAGGTTTGTAATTAGGAAAAAAAGCCAAACTGGATAAGACAGAGCAAAGGTCCCCAGCTAAAAAGAATTTCATTTTCAAATCCGGTAAGAGCGAGCTTAGGAAACAGACTCTGTAAAGCTTAACATTACATTCTTTTGAGAATCAACTAGTATATAGTAAAGATATACTTTAACATTAAATCACACTAACATGCTTTGTATTAATTTCTCGATTTTTAAGTTCATATGATGAATATATTAACACCTTAATGATATTTTATTTCTTCAAAGATAATCTACATTAAAAGATTTAATAATAAAGTACTATGTCTTAAAATCAATAATTACTATCTCTTCCAGCAATTAACAGACTCTAAACTGTGAGCCAATTTTTTAAAAAATGCATATGTCTGTATTGATATTGGTCAACCAATCTAGCTATGATTTGGAAAAGTTACATTAAAAGAATAATATTTTTCCTTTTTACTCACAAATGTGGTAAAGTACTGTAGTGGGCTAAATCTTTTTAAAATACATGTGAGGGTATCACATATTCAGTAATTACTGTAGCATACAGACTCATACAAAGAATGACTTAATGTTGAGTGAGAATAATTTGACATCTGTCAAAAATTAAGGCTTCTAAATTTGAAGTTAACTTTTATGTTCATGTATTTCAATAAGCTCTTGCCCAGTGTTTTTCAAATGAGGAAATAAAATTCTAAATTATATTGGGTTAACATGTGCTAATAGAATAATATAGAGAATAAAAAACTCAAAATTAAGTGAAATGATAAACTCCAAATGAAATAGTGAAAGGTACAACATAACTGTAACCCAGGGAATTGAATCTAATAACTCTTGTCGACACACGCCCTTTTTTAATCAAACAAACGTCCAAAATGGTGATGTCCCGGTTGTTTGTACATGGAAAATTATGCAAAGCATAACTCAAAGTAATCACCTTATGAAAATGGCTATATTAAATAATAAAAATTTGCCTTCACTTTGGAGTAAGTGTGCAAATTTTTCCATCCCTAGATCGGCATTTAACTTTCAAATTATTTTTTATCAGAGTTACTACTAAATGTCTATTATTTTGTCATATGCAATACTCTACATAGATTAATGTCTTCTTCAGGTATTTTATACGCCCTTAGTATTACTCTTTGTTTTTCTGAGCCAAACTATATCTAGACTTTAGAGCATTCTAGTGGGTATATTTCAATAACTATAAGCCACTACATTGAAACACCTTACGTGTCTAGCAAAATCATGAAATATCAATTATATGTGATCACTGCTGTGATCAGGAATCTAAATGCATATGATATTTTTTATGAAAGATAATCTATAATTCTACCTTTTTCCATGTAAATTCTTTAAAAATAAAAGTTATATTTGTGTGATTCCTTACAAATGTATACAGATGTCTAGATATGGTGATTAAAATCTGGAGTCCAAACTGCTGGTAGTGGCTGCCTTCTCTGACTCAGAGATATTTGAGTAGATAAAATGAAACTTTTAAGCTTCGTCCTGTACATTTTCTTAGTGTTTAAATCGTGTATTATTCCTGTACTACGTAGCAATTCAGTAAATTCCCAAAATTGCTTTTCAATATTCAATTTGCTCATGCAGCATGGGAAAAGTGTGTTACCATCTTTCTAATGATTAAATTGAAGTGATGATATTATTTTTCTCACAATTCTCTTATTTCAATGTTTCAGATCTTTTTGACGTTAGTACTATTTTTTTGTATCTAAACTTCATTACTTATAATTTATAAGTTCCCAGTAGCTCTGTTCCCTTTGTCATCTATTAGATCATTTTAAAGGGCTTTTAAATTAACTTATTAAGGCCTCTTAATATTACAAGTGGGGCACAGTGACTCACACCTGTAATCCACCCACTCTAGGAGACTGAGGTGGGAGGATCCCTTGCGTTTGGGAGTTTGAAACCAACTTGAGCAAGAGAGAGACCTCATCTCTACTAAAAGTAGAAAAATAAGTTGGTTGTCAGGGCAGGCACCTGTATGAAGTGCCAGCTACTTGGAAGCTGAAGCAGAAGGATCACTTAAACGAAGGAATTTGAGGTTGGCGTGAACTAGGCTGATGCCGCAGTACTCTAGCCTGGGTAGCAAAGTAACATTCTCTCTCAAAAAAAAAAAAAAATACAGTTAATATTATATTTCCATCAGAAGGGGCTAGTTACTTTGGTTTTTATCGATATTCTCATAATAAATAATAATACCAAGTTGCTAACTTTTGAGGGCTTTCTACAAAATATTGTCACTGCATTTTTTTTTGCTCAAATAACTATTTATGCTGCAATCAATTTTATAAATTCATTTTAATCAGATGGAATTACATGTTAAATCACTTTCTTTAATGTAGCATATCAAACTTGAAGAGTATATTCCATGAATCAGAGACATTTTTAGAATATTCATGGCTATGTACCTCATGGAACATATTTAGAACTTTTCAATTATATTAAAGGTTGTTTCTGACATTGCTTCTTTTATGTTATTGTGAAATTCTAAAGTCCAAATATCTTGTGATAAGATCTCTTCATTTACTGAGTTGTACTTATATTGTTTCTCTAGTTTTCTAACACATACTTCAAAGAAAATACAAACTATCCCACTATGCCACTCAATTATTTCAACTCCTTTTAAATCATTGGGAATAGATGACACTGACTTATCATCCATTTGTAATTTTTTTTCAGTTGATAACTCTAGTTTTCATTTTTTAAAAACAAGGCATTTGGAAAGCGTGTTATTCATTAGTTGCATTCTCATTTTCAGTGTTGATGATATCTAAAATGAAATTGACCTTGTGTTTAATTTAATAGTGATTTTTATACCTTAGGGGAATACATCATGGTAAGACTCAGTGTAAGGGTGTGCCTATCTTTGAATGAAATGAAAAGGAAGTGTGAAAAATAAAGTTTTCAGCAGGCATCTATATCAGGACAGAGAATACACAGAGCCAATAATCTAAAAATTAATTCAGGATTACTTTATTTTCTGAAGTTATTTCTATCTGTGTCGTGGAGCAGCATCAACACGCAGCGGGTTTACTTCCTAGTGTCCTGGTAGTGCGGAAGATGGAGGAAAATTATTAATAGGAGTTATAGACTATTAATATAGAGAAATAATAGACACAGACAAAGAGATAGTTTTAAGAGCAGCGGGACTTGGGAGGCGGCACACACTTCTTCATGAGGCTTCCAGGATGCCGCCCCGAGCATCAGGCCAGCTCTGTATTTGTGTCGCACAGCAGTGTTACAGTCATAAATCTCATGAAAGCAAGGCAAACAGTCCCATCAAGGTTTTTGCTGAGCTTGTGTTTCTACTAACTAGACTAACTCTACAATGGATTATGTTAATTGCACGGATTTACTTGTTGTTTTTTACTGTTTTAAGGTAAATGGTCTTAATATAAACAGTATTGATAAGGAAGCCAATTAGAAGCTGACTCAAGGACCAAATCCTAGCTGACCCATGGTCACACACCACAGATGTGATGGTTTAATACTCTGACAGCCTCGTGTCCAAACAGACTCCTCTGGCCCAATCAAGGTGACAGAAGAAAAGAGATGTTTCTTCTCCTTATCTGGTCATGAACAAGTCTTCCTGTGTTGGACCAGGTTAGAAGAAAGTGCTTTCCCAGAGCAAACAGCCCTTCCCTGGCAGAAAGAGGCATTAAGGCCTCCAGCCAGCTGCAGCGCTGCAGCCCTGAGGAGAAGGAGCATATACAACACACCAGGCTTCACAATAGTAAAGTGACAGGATCTCACTTTCTGCTCAAAGCCAGGAAACTCAGTCTGAATCAATTCTCCATTACCGTCCCCCTTTGTCCAGACTTTGTTTCCTATTCCTAATAATATTTCTAATCTACTAAGAATTTATAATTGAATATTGGTTTCAACCTTATCAAATCATTATTCCTAGTAATGCAAGCACATCCAGATATGACTCCTCCCCTAACTAGTCCCACATGCCATCTTCACATCTAACATTCCACAAGAAGTTTCTAAGGACCATTATTCTAAACTAAATGGGGTAAAATGTGTTTCCTGTTTGGTGGTGCATTCCTCATCATCTTTATCTTTCATTTATTCTTCTCTCAAAGCCTTGGTTACTGGACATGTGTCCTCATTTTAGTTCTTTCTTCTCCGAAAGCTCTCCCTTGGCCTCTGAATGTAGTTGAAATTCTTCTTATATTCTACTCTGCAGAATTGAGTGATGCACATTGTGTATGCTTGTTATCTATGGGACTAGAACTGCATATTTGGACAACAAGCTTTCAATGAAAGGGATTCACTCTTTTGTTAATAGAATATAAACTCCCAACAAATGGCCAAACTAATAAACAAAGGAGATTTATCAGAATGTGCTTTTCAACTATAAACTTATCCAGTTTTATAAAACCCAGCAGGCATCCATTAGCTCACTGAGTCCTCTTCACAGATGTAACGTAAGTATTATGATACACAATTGAGAGATGGGAAAACGATGGACCAATAAGTAACTAGCTCAAGTTTACAAGGCAGAGATTTTTTAACCCAAGTTCAATGCATCAACCAAGGCAGGATTTCATCATTAGCTCAGTCTCTTACAAAATTCAATTTATTTAGTGTTAGGTGTTTAATTAAAATTGAGATATTAGCATTTTAATAAATAAGTTAGCATCTTTTGAGGTTTAATTTGCCTTCAGACTAATTTTGTTTCATATATGTTTTCTATGCAAAACTACAGCATTCAAGAAACCTAATGAAATGATACACTCTTCATGCTGCAATTGCCTGTGTTGAATGTAGAATGATTCCCTTAGGATATCCATTAGTAGACTTACATGCTAGGGACAAAGTAAAGAGCATTTAAACTCCACACATGTACTGCAGTGACTTAAGTAGAATTTATCAGTAGAATTACTACTTAAACGCATAATATTCTAAATACTATCTACTGAAGTTGAAGATTAGTCATTACTGGTATTTCCTAAGTGTTCATGATGGTGAGAAAAAGTGATTCTCAAGATGGATTAGGAAAAGTTGGAAAGAAGTGATCTTCTACTTTAAAAAATAACAGAAAAATACATTTTATTTTGGCATATAATGCAATCCAAAAATACATATATATGCAGATCTTATTTCATTTACATAATACATTTCATCAGAATATACACCAATATGTTATTCTCCGCTTCTACTTTTTTTAACCTGCTCACTGACCTCTTATAAATAAGATTTTAAAATTCTCTGAAGGTTTGAATAACTGAGAAACATTCCTTGGTTCTGCGTCAGTCGAGTACCTTGCTATAGACCACAACATATTTTCCCAACATTCTTACATTAATGTCCGATGAAGCCTTAAAGAAAGATGGAGACTTTACCTCTTTTGTGTTTACATGGATGGAGCTGGAACATATTCTTCTTAGCAAAGTATCTCAAGAATGGAAGAAAAAGTATCCAATGTACTCAACCCTACTATGAAGCTAATCTATAGCTTTCGTATGAAGGCTAAAACCCAGTTATAGCACAAGAAATGGGGAAAGGGGCAAGGGAGGGGAGGGGAGGGGGGAGGATGGGTGGAAGGAGGGTGATTGGTGGGATCACACTTACAGTGCATCTCACAAGGGTACAAGTGAAAATTACTAAAGGTAGAATATAAATGTCTTCATATAGTGATTAAAACGCCATGTAGGCTATGTTAAATAGTTCAATGAAAATATTTCAGATTGTATATCAAGTCAGCACAGTGTGCCCCATGATTGCACCAATGTACACAATTATGATTTAATAAAAATTAAAAAAAAAAAAAGAAGAGGAAAACTGCTATAATACAGGTAAAAAAACCTGATAAATGGGACTATAACACAAATAAGACCCTAAGGTGTTTTTGTTTTTTTTTTTCACTTTTTGTCCAGGGCTGGGATTGAACCCCCCACCTCTGGCATATGGGGCCGGCACCCTACTCGCTGAGCCACAGGTACCGCCCAGACCCTAAGGATCTGAAAGGCAGTAGTAAGAGATTGAACGGGTAATCCACATACTAGATGAGGGGTTTTGCAATATAAACCACTGATGTGAATCCCAAATCAAGAACACCTAAAGTCTATGTAAAAGGCAGATTGTTGTGAAAATTTAACAAGTTAATAGAAGTTTAGAGTAGGATTTGACATATAATACACATCTGCTCAATGTATGTTACTATTATTATTACTAATCAGAACAAAGGTCCAGGACCAACCTGGGTTCCACTCCTGTCCTATTACCAGCCTACGTGTCTCAGAATTTTGGCCTGGAAAACATGGTAACCATAGTAATGAGGTACCAAAAAGGTAAACCTGTAGAATAGAGTTCAGAATATGTGATTTACCAATGGGGAGGGTAACATTTACTTGCCCACTATTTCAGTGTTTAGCATGGCCTTCTACTGTTGTGTGCTGATAGCAAATGTGTAAAGCAAGAAGTAATGTTCCATCTGGATGCAGCCCAAAGATCAGAGCATGAGGGCTTCATGCCTACCCTTCCCTCCACCCTCAATGCTTTCCACTTCCCGCTCACATTCCTCTCAGGCCTGTAGGACCTCCATGCCCACAGACCCTGCCACCCATGAGGCCCCAGCTCTTCCCCGAGACCTCGCATGCAGAGTGGTCTGAAGCTGACTCCTTCCAGAGCAGCAGTTCTCAACCTGTGGGTTGCAACCCTCTTTAGGGGTCACCTAATATCAGATATTTACATTACTACTCATAACGGTAGCAAAATCACAGTTATGAAGTAGCAATGAAAATAATTTTATGGTTGGTGGTCACCACAACATGAGGAACTGTATTAAAGGGTCGTGGCATTAAGAAGGTTGAGAACCACTGTTCCAGAGGGACCAGTCTTCAATACACAGTATTTGACCTCTCCTAAGTCTTTCTGAAAGGAGAGCCTGTATGTCCCCACATCCAATCTAAGGTCTTCAAGGGCTGATTCTCTTAGAGTCTTGCGGTTCCCATAAACTGGACTTGCCTTAAACTTTGTCATCACATGAGGAGCAACTGCTCCTCTAAAGAAATCAATTCAGGCATCACACTCTGTAACCACAAACTCATGTTCTTTCAATTGCCTTTTATCCACTCCCATGACATTGATTTTTTTTAACTTAAACAAAGCTACCAGTCAGTGAATCCCTTCATGTCTCAATTTTTACCACTGTTTTGGGCTGAGTGTGTCACTCCAAAGTTTATTTGTTGAAGTCCTAAACCCTAGTTCCTCCGAATATGACTGAGTTTAGAGACAGAACCTTTAAAGAGGTAATTAAGGGAAATCAGGTCACAAGGATAGGTATTAATCTAATACAACTGGTGTCCTTGTAAGAGGAGGAGACTAGGACACAGACGAGCACAGAGGAAAACAAGTGAAGACACAGTGAGAAGACAGTCATCTGCCAGCCAAGGGCAAGGCCCCAGGAGAAACTAGACCTGCTGAACTTCCAGCCTCCAGAGTTATGACAAAGCACATCTCCATTGTTAAATCATGCAGTTTATAATATTTGTCACAGCAGGCCCAGCACACTAACACTAACCTTTCATGCCTGCTTCCCTCTCAGTCTGATCTACCATCTGTGACTGTGCTCCACTGTCTTCCTACATCCTTGCACTGCTGTCCTTCCAGCTCCCCGGCCTATCCCAACCTTAGATAACTATGACTGTCCATCTTGTCCATGCCAGCATCTAAGCAGCTGCAGGGGTTGGGGGGAATCACAGCAGCATGCTAACTGATGAGATTTTAAAGTCATAGCTCACATCTCAACCAGGCACTCTACAGTATTTCCCTAGTTAGGCTTCTTTCCATATCCAGGGAAAGAAAGAAATTACCTTCCACCTCTTCTCTGCTCTTGACACTTTATTTTGCCTCCTTCTCAGTGAAAAGGAGCCATCGGACAACAATTCTCTCAACTTCCTACCATCAAGCCAACACCTGGCTCTGTTCCTCACCGCGTGCTCCTCCTTCCCAGGTGCTGCACAGAAGCAGTGTCTGGCTAACTCCCCCACTTGTGCTGTGGATCCATACACTCTCCCTCACCTCAGGAACTTCTGCCTTTGCATTAAGTCTTCTCTCTCATATATCAACCTCTCCTCTATACAACTCCTTTCCAAATTCCTTTCCAATGTCCTTTGAACATAAACAAGTCTTTTCCATTAAAAACAAAACAAATATAAAAACCAGCCTTCATTTCAGCCTTCATTTCATGTGGTAGAGTGATTTTCCCCCCACAAATGTCTCCAATTCTTTGCACTTACTGGTGTGCTTATCAATCAGACTTTGTAGAGTTCAATCCCTTTGTCTATTCCCTCAATTCTGGCTAACTTTGTGATTTTCTTTAGTTAGTAGAATCTGGCAGAATAATGTGCCAGTTCATGAATAGGCCACAAGAGATCCCACAGATCTCTGCTCTCTCTTGGAGCCCTGCCACCACCATGTGAATAGCATGTTGGCTGATGAGAGAAAGGCAGTCTAGTCACCTTCACCTCCCCAGCAGTGAAAAATCAACTCCCAAAACTATGAGTAGGATCATCCTAGATCAGTCCATCTTTGGCTGATTCCAGATGCACACATGAGCCCAGCCAGACCCAGAACAGCACAAACATCTGGCTCACTCATAGACATTTGAGCAATAACAAATGCTTTTTGTTTTGAGTTTGGTGTTATCTGTTACACGGTAATAACTAACTAATACACCTCTTGTTCCCTTTCAGCTAACCCTTTTTCCTCTTAACTCCCAGACAAATTTCTTGTGTCTCTTCAGATTGCTAGAAAACTCAAACTTTTAAATTGATACCTTTTATTATTCTGGAAAATTTCCAGAATTTTATTCTAGAAAATTCTCAGCTGTTATCGCTTTTAAAAAATTTTTTCTTTGCCTCATGTCCTGTGCTCATTTCAACCTAAGATTCCAATTAATCTCATATTTCTGACTCTATCTTTCATGCCTCTTAGCTTTTTCTTTGTTTTTTTAATCTCCTCCTCTTTCTTCTTGGTTGTATGCTAGAGGATGGCTCCTGATGACCTTTCAGTTTTCTCTCTTTCACAACATATAATCTGCCCTTCTTTATGTGTTACTTTAAAAACAACTACTTCATTGAGACGTAATTCACACACAACAAAATGTACCCATTTTTAAGTGTATAATTTTATATGAAATATGGCAAATAAAGACACAGAACCTTATAACATATGCAAATATAGCAATTCTACCTTTGTTATGCTTCCTATTTTTTTGTATGTTTTTCCCATTTTTTAATACCTAACATGTTTTTTCTCTGTATTTAAAGTGCATTTCTTATGTATAGCATGTAGTTGAGTCTTATCTTTTTTATCCAGTCTGACATTTTCTCCCTTATGATTAGAGCATTTAGTCTACTTATATTTAAAATGATTATTTATATGTTTAAATGTATGGTTGTCATTTTACTATTTATTTTCTAATTATTTGTCTCATTTTGGTTTTGCTCATTATTTTTTCTCCTCTTTGTGCCTTCTTTTGTGTCGATCAAATATTTTTTAGTGTTCTATGGTAATCTTCTATTGGCTTTTAGTTATATTTCTTTGCCTTATTTTTTAGTCTATTAATTATAATATGCATTTTTAACTTATCTCAATCAACTTACAGTTAGTGTTGAATTACTTCAGATAAAATAAGGAAAATTTGCAGCAACATAGTTTCATCTACCTCATCTACTACTCTTTGTGTTATTTTTGTCATAAATATTTTTATCTCTGTAGGTTAAAATTCCAAAATTACAGAGAAATAGTTTTTGCTTTAAGCCATATGTCCTTTAAATGCATTAAGAAAAGTAACAGAATGTATATATTCTTCCTGAAATGTGAGAATTTAGAAAATAAAAAATCCTCTACCTGTTAAAAGTCATATGATGTTGTTTGTATTGACAGAAAAATAAAAATTCCCTTCCCTCTTTTGGCTCACTTTTGTATTCATATTAAAAGGATAGTTGCACTGAATATAGATTTCTGTGTTGACAGATACTTCTTTCAGCATTTTGAAAATGTTTCAATATCTGCAGGCCTCCATTATTTTTGATGAAAAGTCAGTTGTTAATCATACTGTTGGTCAGTTCTGTGTAACATGTCTGTTTTTTATTATTGTTGTTGCTGCTAAGATTTTTCCTTCAACTTTGGCTTTCAGCAGTTTAAGTATGATCTGGCTTGGAGTGCTTTCTTTTCATCGTTCATCCTGTTTGTAGTTTTTTTCCTCCTTGGGTCTGTAAGTTATTTTTTCTACCTAATGTAATATTATCCCTATTTTTCCAAATGTAGACTATTTTCGTCACTCCAAATGTTCTTTTATGTCCCTTTGTGGTCTTTATCCCTTTGGTAGGAGAGTCTCCTATTGAGTTCCCCATTTCATGTGCTCCTCTAACATGAGCTTTAAATTTTGTTCCTTTCATATTCAGAAGCTACTAAAGTCAAAGTTTAGACATTCTGAAATAACAAGTGGGCAGTGGCAAAACCAGTGCTAGTATTCAACTAATCTCTTTTAGTTCCCATTTTTCTTCATATTTTAGCCTTGTAACTCTTTAATATCTCATTAGTTTAAGAAAAATTTTTTTTGAGATTTTAGAGGTTTTTTGAAGAAATATATTCCACTTTCATCATGAAATTGGTTGTTTTCAGCATAAGGATTTGCCTGAATAAAGTAGCCCTGAATATCACCAGAAACCTAAGTCTCTAATTTTAAATGTGTCCAAATTTTTTATTAATAAATAAGAACCCACATTTACTAAAGAACCATTCCAAAAAACGAGACACATTCTTTCTAAAATGAAGAGAAACCAGTGAATAAAAAACCCTCTCTATTAAAGGCCATATAATGTTGTTGGAAAGAAAATAAAGATTTCTCATTGTGGAAGTAGACACTAAAAAAAATATACAGAAAGCACAGAACAACTACTCAAGCCTTTTAACATGTTTCATGTACATTTTCTAATTGATGGTTCAGGAAATAAAATGATACCATTCAATTTCCTGTAGTAATCAGTTTGAGAGGCTTTTCTCAAAATAAAGGAAAGTCCATTTATTTTGGAAGCTCACTTAAGTTTTATGTAAAACAAAAATGACCTGAAGGAGGGTCGGTATTTGCACTGGGAAAGGGGTTTAAGGGGGAGATTCATTAATTTAAAACTAACAGTTCTGGGAAAAAGCAGATAGCAAATATATCATGGAAAAAAAATCTTTCCACCTCATTGTGCCAACATTCCACTTAAAAATTATTTGCCAGGGTCTTTTGATACTAGAAGTAGAAATATTATCTATAGGGTCAAGTTTTAAAGCTTTGTTATCTTAAGATACTTAAAATTGTTTTTCATTATTAAATAAACCAGATAAATCAGCTGTAAGAATTTTAGGAGAGATTAATGAAGAAACCTAACTTTTACTTCTTAATACCAGGTTACTTTTCTCACATAGGGATGGTTCTTGATTAAAATGAATCATAATGTTCCTGCTAACAAAAAAGAATGCACGTGAACTTCAATTTGTCTTTGGCTACAACAGCCTGTGTAAGGAAATGACTGAATTCTTTCTTGTCCCTGGTGCATGCGCCTCCATTTCAAATACCTCATTAGAGTCTCCTTTGGATGACATAGCTCCCTTTGTCACTAAGCAAATTATTTCCCAGGTAGGTGGGGTTAATAACTGCAAGCTTCTCAATATCCAGACACAGCTCTTTCATGTCTAAGGAAATGGCTGTTCTTCATATTTTGTTATATTTCTAAAAATGTTCATAGTTTTTATGTGAGAGAGCAGAGAGGGGGGACTGCAACCTCTAATCTATGAAGTCACTCTCTCTTCCTGCTACTTTCTGTGGGCACCAGCATTTCAGTAACTTCTCCCAGCCCAAAACACTGCAGGAGCCCAACTTCACCAGCCCCCGTTACAGTGAGCATCTCATCTGTGCCATTGGTAAATGCTACTAGGACAAAACTATTTGGGGTCCAACAAAAGGCAGCCATTTTTCTGGAAAGATGGGGAAGACTTCATCAAAGGTATGATATTTTAAACATTATGGAACATATAGGAGCCTGTCATGTGGAGATGAGGTAGAAGAAACAGCAGGTACGAAGGCACAAGCAAAAAATACCAAAAACAAGCCTAACATTGTATATTTGGGATTAACCAGAATGGATGGACCTGGAGCATGAAGTGGGAAAAGAACTATGAAACAGGATGAAGGCTGGATTGTGAAGGGAATGATAAACCCTGCTAAGGAGGTTGACCTGCATCATATAGATAAGGAAAAAGGGTGGTGCAACTTTGAAACTAATACTCAGGCAGTCCCAGAGTTATAAAATCTGACCTATGTAAAAACTCACACTTAAAGCAGAGGCTGTTACAGGTGATGGGTAAAATATACCTGTTTCAACTTACATATAATTCATCTTCAGAACAGACCTATAGAACCTATCTTATTAGTAACCTGGGGACTGCTTATCTGGCATCCTCAAACTTTTTAAACAGGGGGCCAATTCACTGTCCCTCAGACTGTTGGAGGGCTGGTCTATAGTTTAAAAAAAAAACTATGAACAAATTCCTATGCACACTGCACATATCTTATTTTGAAGTAAAAAACAAAACGGGAACAAATACAATGCACACGAACGCATGTGGCCCGCAGGCCATAGTTTGAGGACTCCTGGATATCATACATATCTTAGGAAAAACATTTCTGATGATTCTATTCGCATTAATTGGCATGACAACTAATAAAAGGAGAACACTTAAAGATAGCACAAGTTAGCAGTGACTTACAGAACATGAAAAGGGAGGTAAGAACGGGAGGCAAGCATGGGAGACTGCTACATGGTAATCCCATCAACTGAGATGGGGACAACGGGAGTAAAGCTGGGGTTCAGCAGGACTTGAAATTATTTTTGGAGTTATTCCAGAGGCTTTATGGGTTAAGAAGTGTAAGGGGGAAAGTTAAGATCTCCTTCTATTGCCTAGACCCCTAGCTCCTCCCCCTCGATATTAAGAGCTAATATGATGATCAGACTTGGATCTTCCCTGCCACTCCCCTCTCCTCCTCCTGCTCTCCCTTTAAAATCACTTCACAGCTTTATTGAGGTATAAGTCACATACACTAAACTGCATATATTTGAAGTATACCATTTGAAAAGTTTTGACATATGTATATACCCAATTATTTTCTGGTTTTTATGTTATTAGTTTCTACTCTGGTCTTTATTGTTTCCTTTCCTCTTATTTCAGGTTTAATTGATTTGAGACATTTCTTCCTTTCTAGAAGACTTCGGTGCTATAAATCTATAAATAACCCCCCAAGAACTGCTTTAGCAGCATCCTTCAAATTTTGATACGTTACATATGTCTGTTCATTTGATTCAAAACATGTTTTAATTTCTACTTTGATTCACTTTTTTCACCCCTGGAGTGAGAAGTGTTCTGTTCTGTTCAAAAATATTTGAGAATTTTCCAAATGTGTTTTTGTTATTGGTTTCTAGTTTAATTTCTTTGTGGCAAGAGAATATACTATGTATGATTTGAGTTCTTTTTAGTTCATTGACATTTATGGCCCAGAATATGTACTCAAAATAATACTTCATGAATCTTGAGATTTTCCAGTCTGGCTGGTGTGACAAGGACTATTTCTAGCCTAGTATTAACCTTTAATCATTCTTTCAGTTGGTTGTGTTACTGGCTTTGGGTACTTTCACTCCTCAATACCTAGCTTAACACTCAATAAGAACCCCCTGCAGATCTCCCAAGGTCCCTCTGTGAACTTCTCTTCCTTACAGTACTCTGTCCTCAGAATTTCAGCCACCTTAGTCTTCTTTTACCTCAATCCAGTGAGTCTTCCAGGCTCTACCCTGATTTCACCTCTTTATACCATGGCCTGGAGATTCTCAAAGCAGAAGATTGGGCAATCATAGAGGCTACTTCATTTTCTTTCCTATCTCTTAGGAATAATTTTTTTTTTACTTGATTTACAGTGTCTTTCAAACTGTCTTTTCTTATCTGTTTGCATTTGTTTCAGGCATGAGGGTAAATCTGGTCCCTGTTACTTCAACTGGATTAGAAGCAAAGCTGTTTACATCTCTCTCTTTTTCCTTCCAAGAAGCCAGAAATGTCAGAGCCCTTCCTCTGTGAGAGGAGACCCAGCCATCTCTTACTGCCTTACTTGTCTGTGACATCAGCTAGGGGCTACAGCCTCCCAGACACAGCCAAGGCAAGTCACAGGAGTAGAAATTTGTATTTGTCAACTTTTACTGTGATAAGAAACAAACCCAAGGGGAGGGGCTAGATGGCCAACTGGAGGCAGCTTCCAACAGAAGATCCTGTCCAAAGGGAAGGATAACTTCCAGAAAGTACCCAATTAAGCTGAAGACTGGGAGCCCAGCTGAGAGAGATGTGATAACTGCAGGTCACCTCTGCTGAGGCAAGCTACAACTCCAGGAAAGCAAGCTTCAGGTACAAAATTCATCTGAAAGGAAAAGTGCCCATCCCCTCCCCCAAGAAAGCTGTTCTTTTTTTTTTTTTTTTTTTCCTTTTCTCTTCATTTGCTCCTGTAGTTCCTACAGGTAAGCGGTGAACTGAAGACCTCCTGTCTCATCCCAGGGGTGAGAGCTGTAGGAAGAGGGGACTACTCTCTCAGAGGGACCATTCTGTGACTCTGAACACTCTCTTACTAGGCAAAAAAATTGAACTAAAGTTTTTCCTGCCATTCTGAACTTCCAGTCCACCTTTCCCCCCTTTACCTGATGAACCAAAAACCTAACCCCTGCTGAGACTGTGGGAGGAGGCTATTGAGCAGTGCCCACTGCCCACCCCCATCTGCTGGACCAAGCCCCCCACCCATCACCCGGCCAGAGACTCCTGGAGCCACGGGACCCACACCGTCCCTCTGGAGCCCTCCCTGCCTCCACGCCAAGCCCTCCCCTGCCCAGCCAGAGACAGCTGGAGCTGTGCTGTCTCTTTGCCAAAGTCACCAGGTGCCAGGCATTGCCAGAACCATGTGCAGCATCCCCCGCCCTGCTGCAGGATCCATGTGAGCCACACTCCGGAGCTGCTCTCACAGCCAGAACTCCCTGACAGGGGGAGTTGCAGAGGAGCTACACAATGTAACTTCCTACAAAGATCCAGCAACAATAGAGTGATCCCGCCAGGGTCTAATCTTGGAGAGACACCTCCCCAACTCTGAGGACTACTAGAGGAAACCAGAACTCGCTCTATAGGGATACCGGTGACAGGGGCAAAGGCACGGTGGCTGAGGGAGAAAAGCATTCACTGACTTGTTACCCTCAGAATAGACTGAGTCCAAGTGGGACACTCACCAGTGGCTATTGAGTACCCAAGGGAGGCAGGCCTCAGCTCCCCCAACCAGCTGGTAGAAGAGGGTAGAGGCTGGGCTGTGGGGGCATTGACCTTCCTTTGACTCTGACAGGTGCTAAGCCCTGGCACTTCTGCTTATTGGAGGGAGCAGGACTGCAGCCCTGTGGGGATACAAGTTACTGGCCGTGACAAAGGAGCAAAGTGGAGAAAGAGACTAGCACCCTTGGTCCAACTCTGATACTGGGCAGGCCTTTCTGATTCCACAGAGCACCAGAGTGAGCCAAATCTGAGCAGCCAGTAAACCTCTGCCATCTAGTTGCTGGAGACCTTTTGAACTCTCCCTTGAGAGTTCATACTAACTGGGTCAATTGGTTTGGAACTCCTAACCTGGGCCAATCACCCAAGGACCTTCTGGGGTGGTATCCTGGCTGTATAGTAACAGGAAGGGTTGATTTTCCTCTTCCACTTTTTGTCCATGGGGGATGGGGTGTCTTAGTTATTTGTATTTCTCCATAGCTAAGACTTCACCAGAGTCACTGATCCACTAGGATTGGACAAGAACCAGCTGAATACAAGACAGAGCCACCTAACCCCACCACACCAAGCAGGTTTCTTTAGCCTCAGACTGTAATTCTGTACGGGTCTTTTCCAAAGCTATTGGGGGAAAAGCTGCAGTCATTAGTCCCAGATCCTTGACAAAGGACTGGTTAACTACCACTCCAGAAGCTTCTAATCCAATTTCACATTACCTGCCCAACTAGGCAATGGTGAAAAATAATCATGAGATGGAGTCAATGGAAAAACTCTAGCAACATGAACAATCAGAGTAGATCAACTCCCCCAAGGAACGATAAGGCAGACACAACACAAGATCCCATTCATAAACAAATGGCTGAAATGTCAGAAATCAAGTTCAGAATCTGGATAGCAAATAAGATCAACAGAATGAAGGAAAAGTTGGAATTAGAATTTCAAGCAGTAATTCAAAAGATGTCTCAAGAATTTAATGAATTCAAAGACAAAATGACCAAAGATTTTGACACATTGAGGCAAGAATTTTTAGCCCTTAAAGATATGAAAAATACAGTAGAATCCCTCACTAGCAGAATGGAGCAGGCAGGAGAAAGGCTCTCTGACATTGAAGATGAAGCTTTTGAACACTCCCAAACTCTCAAAGAGGAACAAAAGTAGAGAACAAAAACGGATCATTCTCTCAGAGAGCTCTGGGATAATACAAAGAGATCTAATATTTGCCTCATAGGAATACCTGAAGGTGATGAGGTTGCTGTGAAGGATACAGATGCTTTACTTCATGAAATAATCAAAGAGAACTTTCCAGACATGCCAAGAGATCCTGAAATTCAGATATCAGCCAGTTTCACTGGCACGACTCAACCCAAATAGAAATTCTCCTAGACACATTATAATTAACTTCACCAAAGTTAATATGAAGGAGAAAATTCTGCAAGCTGTGAGACATAAGAGACCCACAACCTACAAGGGGAATAACATTAGAATGACTGCAGATCTCCCTGCTGAAAACTTTCAAGCTAGAAAGGGGTGATCATCAAACTTTAATCTCCTTAAACAACATAACATTCAACCCAGGATCTTATATCCAGCTAAACTGAGTTTCATCTATGATGGAGAAATTAAATACTTTAATGACATTCACATGTTGAAGACATTTGCCATAACTAAACCAGCTCTCCAGGATATTCTCAGACCTATCCTCCATAATGAACAACACAATCCTCCACCACCAAAGTAAACCCACTCAGAAACTTTTGATCACATTCCAACTTCCTTAGTGGTGAAAGGATTAAAAATGCCCACTGGACTTTCAAAAAACTCAAGACCCAAAACTCTATCTGGCTTATCATTACTCTCAATTAATGTGAATGGCTTAAATTGCCCTCTAAAGAGGCACAGGTTGGCTGACTGGATACAAAAACTCAGGCCAGATATCTGCTGCATTCAAGAATCTAACTTTACCTTAAAAGATAAACATTGACTCAGGGTGAAGGGATGGTCATCTATAATTCAGGCAAATGGAAAGCAGAAAAAAGCAGGAGTTGCAATTTTATTCGCAGATACAATAGGATTTAAACCAATAAAAGTAAGGAAAGATAATGACAGTCACTTCTTATTTGTTAAGGGCAACACTCAACATGATGAAATTTTAATTATCAACATTTATGCACCCAACCAGAATGTGCCACAATCCATAAGAGAAACTCTAACTGACACGAGCAACTTGATTTCCTCCAGCACCATCATTGTCAGGGACTTTAACACTCCTTTGGCAGTGTTGGATAGATCCTCCAAAAAGAAGTGAAGCAAAGAAATTTTAGATTTAAACTTAACCATTGAACATTTGCATCTAACAGACATCTACAGAACATTTCATCCTGAAAAAACTGAACGTACATTCTTCTCATCAGCCCATGATCATCCTCCAAAATTGATCACATCTTAAGTCACAAATCTAACCTCAGAAAATTTAAAAGAACAGAAATAATTCCTTGTATTTTCTCGGACCATCATGGAATAAAAGTTGAACTCAGTAACAATAGGAATCTGCATACACATACAAAAACATGGAAATTAAATAACCTCATGCTGAATGATAGCTGGGTCATAGATGAGATCAAGAAGGAAATTACCAAATATTTGGAACAAAACAATAATGAAAACATGATTTATCAGAACCTTTGGGATACCGCAAAGGCAGTCCTAAGAGGAAAATTTATAGCATTGCAAGCCTTCCTCAAGAGAATGGAAAGAGAGGAAGTCAACAACTTAATGAGACATCTCAAGCAACTGGAAAAGGAAGAACTTTCCAACCCTAAACCCAGCAGAAGAAAAGAAATAACTAAAATTAGAGCAGAACTAAATGAAATTGAAAGCAAAA